>VZRJ01002438.1:0-25438 GCA_013397565.1 Ptilonorhynchus violaceus
ATGGGGAACTTCCCACCACACCCATCAGCTTGAATAAGTGATGAATATGATGTAGAGGCTGAGCCTGGGTACCAGGCAAGCATAAAAGCAGAGCTACAGTCTGAGCATGCAAACAGGATTAGGTAATAGGAGTGGATTCGCACAGCCATAAATTAATGATGGCCCAAATGCAGTCAACTGAGATTTGACTTTAAAGAACAAAAATCTCCTCTGCTTGGAGAAATTTCATTCACATTCTCTAGGATCACAGCTTATTTTGTGCTTTTCTACAGTTTTTCATATCCCTGTGCTGAACTCAGGCCAAATTAATCATCTCCTTTTCATTTCAAATTCGTGCCTTGTTTCAAGGAGTCTGAGGGAAAGCAAGTAACATGTGAATCTCAGTGCTGCAGACACACATGTAAAGGAGACCATGGCCATCACTGCAAACAAGTATAAAATGCTGCAGTAAACGGACAAGCCCCTAGCAAAACACAGAGTGAGCTCAGCTCCTCCATGAGAGCATGTGGAGAAGATTGATGCAGTGAGCACTGGACTAGGAAAGAAGTGAAGAACAGCTACAGGATAGGGCTTGTGATATTGTAGCAAAGTATTGTCAAAAATTTGAAGTTTTCAACATGGCAGAAAAGGTGAAAGAGCTCAAAAAGACAGTGATAGTTATTGATCCTTATGAACTGCAGACCACAGTAGCAAAAAAAGTCCTCTTCTCTAACATTTTAAGTGATATTCGTGCCTTCATGTTTTCTATCCATGGGACTCATGGCTCTGAAATTCTTAGAAGAAAAATGGTAATTTGCTGTGAATGAAGGCTGGGAAAGAAGAAAGAGAAGGGATGTAAAAAGAAACAATTAAAAAGCTATGTTTCTGATGGAACAGTTTGGATTACTAGGTGGGACTCATTTGTCCAAACATAGATGAACTGATCAATAAATCCTTCCAGGAGTGATTGGCTCACTTTAAGATATATATCAAACCTAGATTAATACGAATCAATCTCTGGAAATGTCTGTTTCTCTCTATCCTGGACTGTCATGAAGGAATTCTTAGGTAATGAAATCAGACTTAGGCCTCTAAGTTTTAGACAACTGAAGTTAGGGAAGATGAATCACATCCTTGCTTATTTGTGATAAACTAGTCCTCAAGTAATCCAGCTCAAAGGGACGCACACAATCCACTCAGATAATAGTACAGTTGGAACAACGGGGTTTACTCTATCAAAAAAAGGACTGAGTGGTTTTGTTGCTCAACAAAGCATCTAATAATTAATTAGCACCATGGATGTTGATTTGATAACCAGAGATCCCACAGATAGCACTAGTGCTTAGGTGGCAAGTGATCAAAGCTACTTGCTGCAAACATTCTGTGAGTTTTTACAAGATTGGGGGATGTGGCCTCAGTTTCCCATTTAGGCAACACCTTCACCGGTGAAATGCTGTGAAATACTTCAGAAACAGGGAATGGGTAGAACTCTTAGTCAGATAAAGAGCAGTTCCACATTCAAAGACTTTCTCTGTACTTGAAGAGAGATTTTGGTGTCGGCTCTGATAGGAACGTTATATCAGCGTCCCCTTAAACCCTTCCTTTTCCCAGTCAGCAGTTTTGATCTTTTAGTCCCACGCTTCCCCTGACCAATTACATTAATGTGTGTTTGTCAATACTGAATTTCATTTGCTGCGTAACAGCTCAGAGTCCAGCAAATCTTGTTGAATTTTCCTTGCCTCTTAAGCCTGAGTTCCTGCGTCTTCCCAGCTTTGTGTTGTCAGCAAAACTTAACGCATTTACAACAGGTCTCTTGATCTAGGGCAATTACAGAGAGAAGCAATAGCAGGTGCAGGAAGCTTAACAAGAGACGGATGTTGTACTATCATTGTGGTCACCAATCCTGCCTTAGTATCAGGGTTGTCAAATTGGTTCAAATTAAATTGACATCGTGGTAGAGCAGGTATCACACAGTTGTTGTAAGTCGCAGACTTTCTTGGCTCTAATGCCTTGAGAGGAGACAAGGAGAGGGAGGCAGGAGGAGGAGACAAGCATGTGCAGAGGTGGCAGAAGAAGATGAGAGTGAATGCAGGAGTAAAATGTGCAGAAAAGGCTTAGCAAGCTACCTACTGCATCTGTGGATTGTCACAAGAAAACAGTCAAGGAGGACTTGCATAGTTTGGAACACAGGAATGTATACATTGCTATGCAATAATTTTTGAATGAATGAGCAGGCTGAAGTTCATAAAGGACGAAAATCTCTGTAACCTGATGCCATACGACCCAGCCTCTCCCCATCAGGCCACCTGTGCAATGCAGAGCCCTGAAATGAGAGAACCTGGAGTGCTTTCCTGGAAAGAGGGAGCTTCTAGGTGAAGAAGAAGTTTCATGAAGGTCTGCCATAATGTGAATGATCCTTCTGGGTCATTATGCTGCTATGAAACTGGCATTCTTTAACTATAATTAAATGTTTTGAGAGATTTGATTCTTCAAACGACTTATGGAAGGGATTTTCCTTCTATGAAGTAAGAAAAAGGTAAAGAGCCTGTCAGACTTGTGCATTCCTGGGCACATGCAGTGAGAGAACTTTGATCTCCCAAATCAGCCTGATGAAGTGTAGGATGTTCACAAAGGTATTCAAGTTAGGAAGATAGTCACCTTGAAGTCCAGACAAATAAACATTTCCAAAATATGAAGAAGACAGAAAAGAGACAACATAAATAGTTCAACAAAAGAAAATTTAAAGTCTTAAACTTGGAGAAAAATAACTCCAGGTACCAAGATGAGCTGGGGACCAGTTGTCTGGAAAGCAGAAAAAGACCTAGGGGGGTCCTGGTGGGCAAGATATTGAGTATGGAATTTGCCTTTGCAGCAAAGATGGTTGACAACATCCTGGGCTATATTACCAAGAACATTGTCAGAAGCTTAAAACAAGAGATCCTTCCCCTCTGCCCAGCACTAGTGAGACATCTCAAGCACTGTGTCTGCTTCTGGGCCCTGTAGTACAAGGCAGAAATGGGTACACTGGATAAAGCATCACAATGATGGTCCAAGGAATGACAAAGGCATTGGTGTCAAGCTGTCTACATGGAAAGCATACACCAAAGTTAGCATAGTAGTCCACAGATGTTAATTGAAATACAGGTAGTCCAAAATACTATGTATTTAGTCCTAAAACACTCATCTAAACTTCATAAGCTAGATACCTCTGTAAGCTTTATTGTGTTTCTAAACAAGTAGATTCAGCTTTCTAAAGTAAAACATCTACTGTCATTTGAGACCATGAGAGAGTAATGAAACATCCACATGGGTCTGACAGGACTGCAAAATGCCTATTTTTTGGAAATGCAAAACCCCTCTGGACTGGAATTTGGAAGTCAGAAGCAATTATCTAGAGCATATTGAATGCATTAGACACTCTTTTTAACAACTTAATCAAATCTCTGATTTTTCTGGATGGTAACAAGAGTTGAGAAATCTATTTTAGAGGTAGATCTTTACATCTAAATATTTACCTCTCTTTTGTTTGTTTGTTTGTTTTTGTTTGTTTTTTGTTTGTTTGTTGAGTGGAATCCCACCCTATACACTGAAGTGAGTTTGTTCTCACTTGGGATATGATGGAATGACTGTGTGCAGGAGCAACACTTCCCTGATGAGAACATGCACCTCTGCTAAATTGAGAACAATAAAGGCAATAAAAACCTTACCCCATGCACAAGAGGATTCTCTTTTCTGTTTTATCACTTGGTTAGTTGGAAAGAAGTTTAGTTGTTTCTATTGTTCTAAGACCTTTTGCAGGATCAAGTGGTCCTACAGTCAATCACCAGTTAAGGTACTGTCCCTGCATACAGCCTTCAGTTTCTGAGCTCTGCCCATCCTCCCTGTCCACTAACTGGAAACAAATGGCCTGCTCAGCAACCAAGGTATTTGATGCTGCATCTATATTTTAGGGAAGAAATGAAGTTGTGGCTCCCTAACCAAACTATTTTGTTGGTAAACCTCCCAAGCCCCATGTTTTGAAGAATCTTCGTGTGAGTGACTCTGCTTTTGAGGGGACTGCTGTGTACAGACTGGCTTTGCTCTTTGAGGAAAGAATTAAAGCAAACAGCTTGCCATCTTAAGAGAATATTTAACCATTAGGGTCATTATGGTGAGATGGAATTTTTTTCATCTTCATCTATCTCCTTCAAAACCAAGTATTTTCCATAAGGACTCATTGAAGTTACTATAGATTCAGTGCCAATCACTCAATATTTATTCTTTTCATAGATTTAGTCAAGCCATTTTGTTTAATTTTCCATATGTTTCACATCTAATTGATTATTTCACCGCCATCACTCAGCTGTTCTTTCCCCTCCAGGTTTGACCTTCTCATCTCCTAGGCTCTACCTTACAGTTACAATTATTTCATCCGAAGGTTTGCATGAAATTGAGACTATAGTCCTCTCTATTAATCACCTATTGAGGCAATTTAGGAAGGTGATGTACATACAAGCACACACGAACAGAGCATAGTCATGCCCTCTGCATGATAGATACCTTTTGGTACCCACAGAACAGAACTTCTTACTTTAAAAAAGGTGAATTCAATACCCAAATATAAGTCCTTTAGCAGTTATGAGCTGCCTTCCACCAGATTCGTGGATTCTGACATCAGCCATTGACTGGTTGCAATGCGCTGAAATGATTCCTCATTTGCGTTTGCCTCTCATGAAAGCACATCTATAATTAGAGTTATTTCAAAATGCTCGCAATAAATCCTGTCTCAGGGACAATTGATCTTGCTTGCTCTTTTATTAAAGTCTGGAAAACCAATCTTGGAATAGTCCATGAGTGTGAGGAAGGATTTTTGAAATCTTTCTAGTAGTGTTTTGTGTACAGTAATTTTTTTTTTTTTTTAGGAACTATAAGCCTTAGAAATCGCAGAAAATTCAAAAATTTTTATGTAATTCAAAACCAGAAGGATACTTTTGCAGAAAAAAAATATGAAGGAGTACAGTAATGATGAAAGACATGGAGCAAATGATCAGCTGAAAAGTATATTGTGGAAATGTTTGGTTGGCTTGTGTGATTCTCCCAGGGAATGTTGGGATATTCTCCAGCAGATGTTTCATTGTTCAGACATTTAAAACTAGATTAGGAAAAGCAATAGGAAAGCAAGTGCAGTGAATAATAATTCAAAAAATGGATGAGATTGCCATTGGAACAGATGAACTGATTCAATGTGCCTTATTAAATATTATATTGTGAAGATCCTAACACCCCCTATAATTCTTTTTAGCTTATTTTTATGTTTTTAAGGCACTGTCAAATGGAAAAAATAATAGGAATTTGGATTTGATTAAAATCTATCAGGAGATGATATCTTTTAAACATTTAACTGAGAATTATTAAACCAAGATTATGATGAGTTCACTGTTCAGATTATGACAGAGTAGACTGGTGTCAATGACATACTGACTGTTTTATAAAAATATATGTACACAATGTGCAATAGAGGAATTATGTGACCTGTCCCCTTCACATTGTCTTCCTCCACGTAAACATATCCTTACAGTATAGACCACAGGAAATGGCTTGGTTTTTCATGTCCCCAAAGCTTCCCTAGACTTCTGGAAGGCATTATAACCTCCATCCCCTGAAAAATAACCATATACCAGGTACCGATAAATGGAAGCAACCCAAGACAGAGCACTGAACCATAAATGATTCCTTCCAGTCGGGGCACAGTGATTTGTGTGCCTGTGTGGGTGCGTGGACTGTGCACTGCGGTATGGCAAAGCTGAAGACTAAAGAGAAGAAATAAGACTGCACTTGAAAATTAAAATTACAACCCCACCAAATGCAAAACAGAAAGAGAACAGAATTTTAAATAGGTTGGTAGATAACATCAGCTCATTAGCAGTTCTATTACTGCTTACACTGGTTTGTTTTCTCTAAGCATAAAAAACACCCAAGTGATATGTTTGTGTCTATGTGTCTGTGTAGGGAAGGAAGTAAATTAGACAGACATAGCACAAGTTATGTCTGAAAATTTAAATGCACCTTTCAAGACAACAGGAGGTGAGGAGGAGAAGATTGCTGCAGCTGATTTTTCAAAATGCTGATATATCTTGGGGTAGACCCTTGTCTTGTGCAAGGCTTCCACTTCCTCACTTTGACCCTAATTTCCTCCTGCTTTAAAACCATGATGTTTAAAGTTGAGAATACTTTAAGACCAGTGGAAGCCAGGGCCTTGTTCCTGTAGCTTGTCTCACACCAATTAAGGTCAAGAGGGTAAGGCAAAAGAAAGTAAAAGAAATAATATAGAATCTAATTATTTGCATTTGAAAACAAAAAGTACACCACACCAAGGAATTGCTTGGCATTTTTTCCATACTTCCTTAGGAGAAACGAAGAAGCTTCAAGGACAAATTAGAGATGTTACAGTACCAGACAGAAAAAAAATCGCTTCCTTCTATAAAACTTTCAGTTTGCTAAAAGATGCTATCATGAAAGGTCCAAGAACTCTGTTTGCATAAGATCTTACTGCTATTGTCTCTGTGATAACAAGTCAATATGTATCAGCTTAGTAAAATGAAGACTGAACAACAGCTGCATGCAAACATTAAAATAAGATCACTGGGAGACAGAGAATTGATTGTGGACAACAGAACTGTGAACTGGGCTGGGAAGATTTTAATGGGATATAAGAAGGAAGAAGCAGTAAGGTTTCAATGATAGGCTCAGACAAGATGGGAAACAAAATAACATGTAACTTTTGCCTATTTATTTGTTTTCAGGTCGTGAGGATATTTGCTTACAAATGAAAAAGTATTTTTCTTCCAAAGTTGTTCCATTTTGAATTTTAGAAATCAGTATAGTTAGATGACGTCTAATCACTGGGATTACACATGGACCAATGCATCTCAGAGTAGGACAAGTAATTTTTCAGAGATGTTATCTTGATTTCAATTTTGTTTGTAAAGCAATATTTCATTTTGTTTGCAAAAAAGTATGATTAAAGACGTGGCCTTTTTACTATGGATATCCATTTTTCAAAAGGTATTTTGGTACGTAGTTTACACTGAGTTAGCAAAACTTGAAGCTAAGTTCAGTTCACAGACTGTGGGTGATAAAAACAATCTCTACTCGAGGTGGGGAAGTCTAACAACATAAAATTTTAAATATAGATGCTTTTAATTGAATGGTGTATGTCTCATCACCCATTTACCACCGATGCAGTCTGGGCCACTGGATTCTTTCTACAGAATATAGACATCAGAATGAATTTATATGATCAGACAAATGTTCTTAACTACCTTCGAAGGTTTCTTTTGTAGTCTTTAATCACTGGTGTAAAAAATGCTAACAAATAAAACATTGGCTGCTTCATACTGTTGCGTATTCACGTAGATTTTCACCTCCTGGGTCTCGAGACTCCAGCACTGGTATGGGTGAGCAGATTTACCTATCTTCTGATCAGAACACAGGTGAATCTTCAGTAAGTATAAAACGATATAACTGTCCTGGTTTTGGTGGAATGACACCATCCAAAATTGCTATAAAAGCAATAGCTAATAGGTGTTTTCTAGCTAAAAGGAACTACTGGAACATTCAATAATCTTCTTTCATGTTTCTAAGCATAATCAGATACATTAGAGACAAAGAGGCACTACAGGACGTCATGTAGTGTAGGTGGAGAGGTCCATCTGGGTAGGTGCCTTGCATTTGGTCTGAAATATCTCTAAACAAACTAGAGCAGCTGTAGTTCATGACACCGAGACAAAGAATCAGGGCTTTAGATGATGGTCTCAGTGTCTGCAATGCACTTCTGTCCTTTTTGGAAGATTAAAGTTGATGTGCGTTCATGGGGAAGGCGACCAGGTTTACGGAAAAAGAATAATAACAATTGAAAAAAAAAAAAAGGAAACAAGAGGCCAGAGATAAAAAATAAATGAAGAAAAGATAATAGAAAAAGGAGAAACTACAAAAGGAAAATATGGAGAAAAAAGAAAAGAACGAGAAAAAATAAACAAGGAAAAATAATATGAAAAGAAAAAAATAAAAGAGGGAAAAAAAAGAAATATGAGCGAAATTATCATGTTTGCTTGCACTGTTTACCGTAGAGAAGTCTGTAGAGTCAAGCGTACCATAGTGAAAACCCTACTCATCTGATAATGTATTGTCTCAGATTGGACAAAATGAAAAGGAGTTCTTATCAAGTAATGTCCATAAGTGTTGTCCAAAAATAAGCAATTTGTCTAGGTCTAGATTATCTCGAAGTAAAAATCATTACTTTTTCTATGAGTTAGAAGGAGAGTTATAGATAGTTAAGAGTCAGTTTGGTGAACTAATTTGCTGTTACTCCATTATCATTGAAATGTTGCTAAAACAGTGAATATTTGTAACATTTCATAGGAACTGTACTCAAGAATCTGATTTAGATCTCAGTCCCAAAAGAATCAATATGGAACACCTCTTCATCTGGGGTTTACATCTTCAGAATTGTCCATTATCCAACCATGGTCAAAGACACTCCCCTGGAGTATTTCACAAGGCAGAAAAAAGCAAACAAGCAAACACTGGGAAGCGGTCAAGTCACCTCAATGACTTCACTCCTGTTATTACATTTAGATGAAACCTTCTATTCTGTGATTTACCACTAGCTGTATTACATAATATCCATACCAAAACTGCCTCCCTCACCAGTGCACTCAAAGATACAGAAAGACGAGAACAAATGAAAAGCAAACTTAAGATGGTGTGTATTGAGTCAAACACCCATCAAATAAACAAACAAACCAACCAACCAACCAACCTGGAAGATAGGAAACCCTAATGAAAAACATTATTTGTTGTACTTCTGCTGATAGAAACTGCTTCAAAAATCTTACAATCAAATGCAAACCTGTAGCTCAAGGCACACTATGACCGGAGAAAGGGAGACACTGTGAGTAAAGGTACCAGGATATTGTCTTTTTCTATGTGTTCAAAGAAGAGTCTTTTCCTAAAAACAGGTATTGGAAAGGTCTGAAAACTTTGGTATGTTCCACAACTAACTTAAATCCTAGGATTTCTGGTGCCAAGGTATTATTTTCACTTTAAAGAATTGTTCTGAGTTAGTAGGGAAATATTCAACATTTCTCAGCAAAAGTACTATGTTTACAAATATAAAACTGCTTTATAAAAAAAAGAAAAAAAGAAAAAAAGATGTATAGAGGACCTTGTAAAAAAAGCAAGGCAGAGAGATTGAAATCAGGAGAAGCTGGGATTTATGGAAACAAGACTCTGGAGATGAGGGGGAATCAAAGATATGGAAGTAATGGTGGAAGAAAGAATATGGGGTAAATCTTTCTTTGTATTACTCTTATACACACACAGCCTGTTTTGTTGCTGAAACACAGCTATTTATTTGATTTTTTTTTTCCAGAGAGAAAGGAGGTAGTCATGGAATTATGGATAGGTACTTTGCATGAATTGCATTACATGCAATCTTAATGTTTCATTTCTGCAGAAACATGACATTGAATGGATCCCTGAGGATCCAGTAGTTCTAGTTTCCCAGTACTCTGAACACACTGAAATCCCCTTCATAAGTCCAATTCCATACCACTCTGGTGAAATATTCTCCTATAGAATTATTTGCAATTTGCTATTTAAAATTGGCTTCTAGATTCATCCAATTTTTAACACTGCTGAAAGAAATCTTACTCAGAGGTAGCCAGAGAAGGCTCTTCTCTGAGTTCAGTGGATCTTCATGGACTCATGTCATCCCAAGCTCTGACACTTGAACCCTCAGTGTTAAAGAGGACCATTTTTCTCTCCAGTTTGTATACAAAAGCAAATTCAGACCCTTTAATCTGGTGGCCTTGAAGATCCAGTACTGATAGTGAAAATGCCACTTTAAGGCAGTGTTCAGGTACTATTTTTCCATTGAATACCTGTAATTGGCAATAACCCCTGAATATGAATTTTTCCTTCTTTCTTCCACTTCCTCCATTCTATCCCTGTTTTTGAATCCCTATGTGTGTAACCACCCTTGAACATCTTTTTTGCCATGTAGAAACAGTTTTAAATTTCATCAAAAATCCACTCTTCTCGACTGAGTATTAACTGAAATATTGTCTGTATTTTTTCACACTTAGTTTAATTCTGTAGTATAAAACTGTGGCAATAAAATAGTCCAACTCACCAGCTTTGAACCAGTGTAATTGAGAGGAGAAACTAGTGAAATGCAATTACACCAATTTTACATCAGGGTAGCTGAGTTTAATCTCCTGATTAAGTTTTGAAGTTAGCATACGTATAACTCTTATACAAGAAACCTCATTATTTGTTTGATATTTCTGCAGTGTCGTATTCAGGTAGACATGGAAACTCTGTATATGCCCAGAATTACAACCTTTTTAAACAGACAAAGAAGCTCAAAAAGTCTGGAGAAGTTCTCTCCAGACTTCAGAGACAATAGTCATGTTTGCCAGTGCTTACACGCAAACACAACCTGTGACCTGAATACTTATGAACATCAGACTAGCTAAAATAAATCAGACTAGAGGTCTGCACAGCTCAGTGTCCTGTCTTTGACAGAGGTGTAAAGCAAATGTCTCGTGAAGGATAAAAGATCAGGACAAGTAAAGGAAATAATGTGTCTTTCTGTCCTTTAGGAGCTCCTTACCACTTGGGGATCAAGAAATTCCTAAACTGGGGCAACGTCTCTCTATCCAGTTGTCTGAGAAGGATTTGTCTGCCAGGCTCTTTCCCAGTCTCCCTTGAAAACACATACCTGGCTGATATTTAGCATTTAAAGCAGCTGTAACAAAGAATAGTGCGCTTTTGTGCTGAATTGAAAGGAACCCACGAGAATCATCAACTCCAGACCCTGGCCCTGGCCAGGACAACCCCAAGAATCCCATCATGGGCCTGAGAATGTCGTCCAAATGCTTCTCGAGCTCTGTCAGGTTTGGGGCTGTGACCAGGGAAGTCACAGGGAAGAAGAAACCCCTCCTGACACAACTTCAGGCCATTCCCTTGTGTCCTGTCACTGGTCGCCAGAGACAACAGATCAGTGCCTGAGCCCCCTGCTTCCCTTTGTGAGGAAGTTATAGATGCTATGAGAGCAAACCATCAAAACCATTTCAAACCATCTCTATAGTTAAAATAAGAGAAGTGGAAAAGCAAAACCAGTGATTTTGAGGAGAAGGGGAGAGATTCTCTTCTGCTAAAACCAGTGTCATTCACCGAAGTTTGTGAACGATCCAGTTTTCCCCAGCTGGAGACTTGAACCAGTGGTAGAATCACAGAATCACAGAGTGGTTTGTGTTGGAAGAGACCTGAAAGTTTATCTAGCTCCAATTCCCTACCATGGGAAGGGACACCTCTCATTGCACCTCTTTGCTCAAGGGCCCGTCGGTTCTTTAAAAAATTTTAGGGTACAGTCAAAGAGCACAGTGTAGGCACTGGCCTGTTCATGGCATCACATCTCATATCTAAGGAAAGTAGCGTAAATAAACAGCATTTCATGGCATAACTCACTGAGCAATTTCAGACACCTAATGCAAATTTAGTATATCATCTGCCAGGAGTGCCTGTTTCCCTCCACAGGATGAAATGGAATGTAGAGTGAGGAGTTCAGTGGCAAACAAGATTTACTCAACATTGGGTGTTTTTTTTTGCTTTATTTTGGTGATGACAAAACTGAAACACAGTAAATTTTAACAAAACAGGCAGACAAGTGGAACAAAACCCAGCTTGGCACAGCAGGTTCACTTAGTCCCCCATGCTGGACAGCCCTGCTCACAGTGTTCCATAAGTAGGATACTACTCTGAGAGAAGATGGATCTGGAAAGAATCTGCCTAAGAACAGGTTTTCTGTTTTGTTTTGTATTTTTTTTCTTTTTTAAAGAAGGGGACTGTGAGTGGCTCTTTCCATTAACTTTGGGAAACAAACATCAGTTTTAATAGAGCTTGACATGTTCAACAGCCAATGAAAACTATGCTTTCACATTGATTATGTGCACTTTGGACAATTTTCTTTCAGTGAGGACTTTATGGGAGGAATAACATGCTTCTCACAATTTTCAGTGTGATTCAATTACATCCTGTAGGGCTTTGTATAACACGTACACATCAAAACACATTTGGCTTCATTGACAATAATGTATTTTGGGTAGGAAGAAAAATGAACCATTGCATGACTCATTTTAACTTTGTACAGTGGGCTTATTTCAACCTTTGTAAACTTCATATAGCCAAGCTCAGAATTAGCTGTGAAACGTCACCCTGATTTTTTTTTTTTCCTGTAATTTACAGTAATTTGTACTCTGAATAAGTCCAAAATTTATGGGCTGGGGGCAACTGGTCTGCCTTCTAGGATAATAGATCCTCACGTTGATTCAGAAGCTACAGTTTCCTTATTTGAGAATTTCCGTCCCTGGAATGAAAAGCACTCAGCGTGCTTGCACACACAGCTCTCTCTGTGCGTCACTAGAGCGGAGAAGTTTCCAAAAGCATGTAAGACAGAATATCTACTTTGACTTAAATCTACTCTCAAAGCCAGGCCTTTCAGATCAGCAAGTGGAACGGCTGCTAGGACGTGCTTTGCACTTTGCTGGGTCTCCACCCCAAAACCTTGATTGTGGGGAATCAAGTCCGTCATGCGTAAACAGCAAACCACGGTAACTGAGAAAGGAAGAGACCTCAGGGGAAGTTTTATGTAGTGCTCAAATTGTTCATGGTGCTGTTGCTTCCTTCCTGTGATGCAGAACTTTTAAGAATTCAGTTATGATCCAAGTGGTAACAAAAGAGAGAGTGCAGGAGAGCGATAATATAGCTTTTGAGTCATGCTAATACTGCACAATTTTCAAGATTTTTTTTCCCTACAAAAATCTTTGAAATGTAAAACAGTTATAACTTGTGATAATAGTTGCCTGACTTTATGTAGTGGGTGAATTACTTGTCCAAAAGATAAAGTGCATTCCTGTTGTTTTGTCACCAAACAAATCTATCTCTCCCTACGGAATTTTACAGAACTACAAAGATGGAAGGTCATATGCCTGTGATTCAGATGCCAAATGATTCAGATGCATGGCAATGTAGATATTGTACCGAGCAGACCCAGTCTCCCCAGTTTAGACTGCTGAGTAACTCTAAAGCAGCAGAATACAGGGAGACTTGCAGGATAGCCAGTGCAAGAAGTTGGGCTGTTCTTAATGATTTATGTAGCATGGGGCACAGTGGACATTGAAGGAAGAGTTAAATGGAAATCCATCAAGCGTAAAGAAATGTCTTTTGAGAAAAGATTTATAGAATGACCCAGTGGATGGACCTTGGCTGATTGTAATCTGCATATGAGGCCAAGGCAGGGGGAAAAGGGACTAACAATCAACACTAGAGTAATTTGCCTGATAATAGAAAATTAAAGAACTGGAGAGGCAGGCAGCAGCCTGCAAAATTCATGCAGATTTGGATCTGCTGTATAATTAGCCACAATAGTTAAACCGAAAAAAAAAAATTAAAAATGAATGACATCAAATTAGAGAAAGATTTCTGTAATATATAATAAAATTGCAGAGTTTACATTAAAAAAGGAGGCTTAGATAATGGCAAAAAATTTAAAAAGCCAGCAAAGTACTCATAATCTGAACAGTAAAAAGTTTTGATATGATTAGACAAGCATCTGTGAGTTTACAATCAGTACAGGTTGTAGTGAGATAATGAAATAAAATTGGTGTACAATATGCTCGCAGAGAACAAAACCACCATACAAACATATACTTCAGGGATGAGTTTGAATGACACTCGAAAGAATGTATTGTAAGAGAAGGATTTGGATTTTTGTACCCTGCATGAATCTTTAATTATATTCTAAAGATGAAATGTACCAACATCTTATCCTGTTCTGGGCACTGCATATGAAAGCTAGGCTTCTCTAAAAATTGAGTCAACATAAGGTTATACTGTCGGCTTCGTCTGTCTTTAAGACAGATTCTTACCATGGGGTGAACTTAAGTTCTGCTGTGAAAGATCCTTCCCAGAGGAACTGATGGAATTGTTTTTCTTATGCTGTCGCAGAAGCTTCCTTCCAAAGAGGAAAGACAACACTCTTTAATAGAAACAGGTCTTGGTCAGGGTTGTATCCAAGAATCAGGACTGCATGAGGAACTTAAGACTAATCTCTCCTGAAATGCAAACTCAAAAATATATATTTATATTTTCAACTCCTCCTTGAAGTAGCAGGTAATTAGTGTCCTCACTGTATGCTTCCAACTCTGGTTATCAAGGACTTTTGACACTGTTTGTAAATTTTTTTATACATCAGTGTGTAAGCTTATCATAATTCAGGTGAAAATTCAATTTAGAATGTACTTAAGGACATTCTTGTGCTGTGAAATGACCAAAGATCCCTGACCTAAGCTCTTGGGCTGTAAAAACCTGTGGACTTTAATTTGGGGACAGGTGAATTAGGGGAAAAACAAACTGGTTTTCCTAAGGCTTTAAAATTTGTAACCGAATGAAGACAAAAGTCTTTAATAATCAGCCCTTCATTCTAACAGCTCTGGCACTTCTCCCTTTTCTTCTGTTTTTGTCCTATTATGTTAGAGCTAAGAACTATGTTTTTATTTTTTAGCTGAACAAACTGAGTATATCCATCCGATTCTGCTCATTTCTACTGTGATTACAGAAAAAAATAATATTGCAAGTGTGCTTTGAGATAATATATGTTTGTAAAGAGCTGATTCATAGATAAGATGCTCAGAAATATGAAGAGTGTCTGGGTTGTAGAACACCTTGTATTTTTGTGTTCTCTTGTGAGCATCTGAGTATTTGAGTAACCTAGTACTAACACCTGGTCTCACACCTAGGTAGAATATAGATACACACTCAAACACTGTTTATTATAATAGATTAAAAATTCACTACTTATCCTCATTGCTACCTTGGAGCTGGAGAGAATGGGGACTGAATGCATGCACACTCCCACCAACTATAAAAAACAACCAGCTGAAACATAAGCCTGTATTCTCAGGCTACTTATATCTATTTGTTCATGATGAATATAGTTTCTTTTTTTTTTCCTGGTCAAGTTTCTACATAACCAGAAACACAGTGCAGAGCATGAAGTTAAAAATTTACCCAGGCAAATAGAAATAAGAACAGATTTAACCACCGAAAATTAATTATCTTCTTACTTTGTCTCCTTTTTTTTTCCCTCACAGTCATCATGATAAGCATCCATTTTATTTTTATTATTAGTAGATAAAAGATAAACAGAAAACACAATAAATGAGAATTCTGAACATTAGCCTACTGCCCAATTGGAGCTACTACAAGACTCTGCATGTCATGATCACCAGCAGTTTGTGCTAGGCAGAAGTGTGATGCTTAGAGAAATGAAATCTAATTTTCTCCCCTCTCTCTTTTCCTGTCCTCACTCAGTTTTCTTAACTAGCTATTAAGATGAAGGCAAAGAAAAAGGGTTGAGTGACGCTTGAAACTGAAGGACACATGGCTCAAGTCAACAGAAATAAACTGTAGATGAAGTCCCCCCTTGCTTGTTATAGAAACTTTTATAAGTTACAAACTAAATAGTGTTTAGAAACATATTTGAGTTTTCTGCTATCATTTCTATATGTATACATTTTAAAATAGAAGTGATTGTACTCCATTTTGCATGGGGATACAACAACTGCTGACCATGAATCTTCGTGTGCTGCAGAGACTGGGTCTGGTAGTGGGGAGATCCTTGATAATTAACAGTAGTCGGAAAAAAAGGTTCATTTCTTGTGAGTTAAAACCAGAAAGGAATACTGGGATTTCAAGGAGTAACTGTGGTAGGAAAAAAAATTCGGTAGCCTTAGTTCCTGTAGAAAATAAACCCAGTTCATATTATGATCCAAATCATATCTCAATTCAAAAATGAGAGTTATTTAATGGGAATAAAGACTGGCAAATTTTCACTATGAGAGAAAGTTCCTGGTTATACTTCTCATAGGAAAATGATAAGTTATCTTGTAGACATGGTTGTTCCTCTACTGCATTTCCTTTTCTACATTCTCTATTTCCTATTCCCTACAGGCAGATATTCTTTTTACATTTAGCAGCATGATTACATTTCATGTTTATTCCTAATAAAGAGCTGATTCAGTTTTTTTTTAAGAACACCATGATAATCAGAATTTGATAATAGTTTTTTAGTTTTTATGAATTTTGATGCAGTTCTTAGAAAAGTATTTTTTTACAGAGTTGGCTACTACCAGCTGAAAGTCAGAAGACAATTTCTAACTTCTCTGCCAGGAGTATCTCATGAAGAGGTTTTTTTGTTAAATATTTAATCAAGTCCAAGACCTTTCACTTGGGACTGTGGCCAGTCTTTCCTTTCCAATTACAATATTTTGTAGAGATCTGCATTATAATTAGTAAGGAGTTATCCCTCTCCTTTTCTGTATTGGTTTCATATATTTTTACTCCTAAAACTTAGCAAAATTTCAGAATTTCAATTCTCATCATCAATAAAATATTTAACAGAGCTTAAAAAAAGAAAAATATTATCTAAACTATATTTTTTCAATATTTTAATTCATCTATCTAAAATGTTCATTTAGTATTCAGCCCATCCCTCAGTTTTTATATTTATATTAACTTTCACTGTAGAATAGATGAGACTGTATGAGAGAATATATCCTGTCAAAACTGAAAGTCCAGTCAGTAACTTCAGAAAAAAACCTCAGATTTTTCCACTTACGCAAATAGTCAGTTAAGTTGAGTAAGATAGATTTCCATTGTAAAACATCCACAAAAGAGTTTGGATGTTGTCAAAGTTAAGAAGCCAAACTTCAGCCTCAAGAGACATGTTACCTACTTTCGAGTAAAGGCCTTCATTTCACATTCAGGATGGTATTTAAATAGAAAAAAAAAAAAAGGAGATTTCTTTTTTCTGTTTTAGCTGTGTGTGATGCAGTTACTAAAAGTAACAAAGTTTTTATTTTCATGTAAAAATGGAAGAAATCAGTTATGCACAATAGCATACCATGGGTATTCCCTAAATTGCAATCAAGAAGAATAAATAATCAAGAAGCTTCATGAAATTTATTTCATTCGATTTCCATATATCTCTTGGTAGTTGTGACTTTTTGTTAGACACTTTTTATTTTTTATCTCTATTATATTTTCTTTCAGATATTTTTGGCTTGACTTGAAGTGTCATATTGATCAGCCTGTGGACTTATCTGATTGTCTTTCAGACTGAAGTCCTCTATTTAATTAATAGTGCAAGTAGAGAAAAAGAAAAGGTACTAGCAGCTCTACTGTGTGTGCCAATTCCAAACAACTGACTCAACTTTCCCTGCAAAAGAAGAAAAAAGAATGCTTAAGGCAAGAATAGAAGCAAAGACATATAGACTGACATGGTCTTGTAGCTTCCCTCTATCAAAGTGTAGGTCCCTCATGAACCTCAAGTTGCATGAGACCGTACCCAATGATGGCACCCAGCAACCAACAAGCTTGTCCAAACTCCATCTGATTTATAGTTTATGATTTTGGATGCACCATGATATTTTCACAATGAGTTTCACAATAAAGTACCTTTTATAAGAAAGTGGTTTTTTGTGATGGCTATTTTACTGGGTGAGCTTTTTTTTTTCATGTGGGGAATGACATTCCTGATTTCAGTTTCTTTACCATTCATGTTTATAGATGAATGGTAGAAAACTAGCATATGCCCTTCCATCTGTCCACTCTTTAGCCTGAAGATTACCACATGGTTTCACGTCTTCTCATCTGAAAAGTCCTACCAGGCATCCTACCATCCTCATCTCCCATTTTATCTTCTCCAGCTCTCTTAAAAGTGACTTATTCACTATTCTTACTTGCTTATAGCAATGAAAGATATCCTTACTTGGAAATGATAGTTTAGCAATGTTGAGTTTCTTACATTCAACTCTGCTACTCACTCTAGTCACTCTCTCTGCTCTTCTACCTGTAGGAAAGTCAGTCCTGCCGATATATCTTCCCCTTCCCCCCCCCATATAGTGAATCTATTTATCAGGAGGAATTTGAGACTTTGAAAACAGGCCATAAACTCAGTCTCTGTAGGCCTAATCTGTATGTACATTCAGAAATTACAATTTTCAGTTTAATTTGGTCCTGTACAAAGATGAAAAAATATATATATTTTCATGTGTAGAGTAAATGTTCCTTATTGCCAAAAGCTAATTGGACCATTCTGGATATTGGATTGCTCAATTCATTTGCTCATTCCTAACTATATCCAGCTCACTTTATTCCAAGTCCAAAATAATTATTTCAGCGAAGAGTGATCTGCACCAATTGTTCACCTCTTTTGTGAGTTAAAGGCCTGAAACATATCTGTATTCTGTTTTTTTAGCATTTCCTTTTCCTTTAAGTCCACTTCTACTCTACCTAATTTAAAGCAAGCAGAGCAAAAGACTCAGAGTGTACTGAAGGATTTTTCAGGACACTTAAAGCCACTCTCCTTTGGCTAATTTGCAAAAACAGTTTTTGATTTAAAATAGGAAGATGGCATATCCCTCCCTGGGAGAAAACTTGCATCCGCTAATGTTCCTCCAGAAGTGAGTTATGAGAAGAAGCCTCAGATGGATTAGAGAGGAAGGTTAAATTCCAAGGAACTAATTTGTTGAAAAGGTGAAGGTAGCTAACTAAAGAAAAAAAATTGAATTGATACACCAGGTCTGCAATATCTTTCCCCCTCACTGAATATTGCTGGGTAACTTATAGATCTCAAGAAGAACAAATGCCACAACATAAAGCAAGGTTGTTTCCCTTAGGAAATGTTGGTGCAGAGTTGGGGTGAAGGCAAGTACACATCTTTTTGACATGTTAAAGTCTTTCTACATGGAAAATAAATTTTAATTTAATAACTTAACTAGATTAATAATATAGAGATACTGTTCGCTTCTAAAAGCCAGATAACTTCTTTTGGCTATTTTATGGTTCCTTTGCCTCCCTAATATTTCTCAGAGATTTAATGGCCCATTTTCTGGTATAAATCAAAATAGCTTCAATTATGTCAACTATGTAAAGCAGATAATATTGGCCCAGTATTTTATTCATAAGTGTACATGAAGGCAAACTTAGTTGGGAGGTGAAAGTCATTGCACAATATTCTGACAGAAAACAGAAAAGATGTGGCTGGGTAGGACAAAATCCACACTAGTAGGTGAACCTTAATGTCCCATGCTTAAAATTTATTCTTTTTCTTATACAGCTATTTGAACATTATTCTGATTGCAACATCTGGTCACAGAATCATAGACTATCCCGAGTTGGAAGGGATCCACAACAATCATCAAGTCCAACTGCTTGCCCTGCACAGGACAACCCCAAGAGTCACACCATGTGCCTGAGAGTGTTATCCAAACAATCCTTGAGCTCTGTCAGGCTTGGTGCTGTGATCACTGCTCTGGGGAGCCTGTTCCAGCACCCAGCAACGATTTGGGTGAAGAACCTTTCCCTAATGTCTAATCTAAACCTTCTCTGACACAACTTCATGTCCTTCCCTCGGGTCCTGTTGTGGGTCACCACAGAGAAGAGAACAGTGTCTGCCCCTCTGCTTCCCCCTATTCCTTTTGAGGAAGTTGTAACTTCAATGAGGTCACCGCTCAGTCTCCTCTTCTCCAGGCTGAACAGTCCAAATGATCTCATCTGAAAGTCCCAACAGCAGGAGCAAATAACGAGCCTTCAAACATGAAGAACTTCCTTTACTACTTCACAAAGGAGGCATCTCTGTAAGTAAAATAGTAATAAGATTTTTCTGTCCGTAAGATACCTGCCTGAAACAAAGCAGCTATACGTTAAATGTTTAAGTCTGAGTCATACCCTTTCAGTTTCTTTTAAAGTCAAGAAGGAGACCTAGCTGAGGCATACTGTGGAAATTCTGCTCCCAGAAAATGGTCTCAGGATTGCCTTCCTTTTTCCTCAGTCTTCTCTAAACCTCTTTTCTTTCTCTTTCCTTCCTATCTTACCTAAAGAAGTTTTGTTTTGTTAGTTGGTTTGTTTTTCTTTTCTTTTTTATCCTTTGTTCCTTCCCTCCTTGTTGCAGAACCACCCACTAAGATTCCAGAAAAAAAAAGTCTCTGCCTGCCTTTCCTTGTGCCTCCAATACCGCAGTCTTCTGAATTACAGGGAAAGATTGTCAATTGAAAGGATCAAGGCTTCTTCTGTTTGTCAGTTTCTTAAGAAGAACAGGTCTATGCATGTATTTTCAGAATCATATGAACAAAATCCATGAGATCTTTCTTTGTCCAGTAAAAACTGCAGTTTGTTCTGGTTCCCTATTTCTTATTGTAGGGACTCTGGCACAGCTCGTCAAAGCAGGGGAAATTTCGGAAGATACCAAAATACTGTGATTGGGATTTAGGGAGATGATGGACCATTTTGTCAGTTAATAGTAACAGCAACACCGCAGCTTTCAAGTCTTCAAAACTCCTGGAATAAAGCCATGTATAAAGAAGTATCTAAAAACATAGGAGTTCAATGCTGATTTCAAAAGGTATTTGGACAATTTATCTATCACATTGCTGTGTAAACTCATCCTCTTTAGTTGGCAAAATTACTTTTAAAAATATGGCTTTAACTCTTCTCAGACTCCCTGTCTTTACAGATTTGGATAGCTAAGAGTTTGTCAGCCTTTCAAGCAGCTTCCTGGAGCAGTGGAATAAAAACAACAGCATTCAGCCTTGTTTCTTGCTTAGATGTGCACCATTGCAATTTCTATTTCAGACAGGGCAAGTCCACAGCCTGGTTTTGATCTGAGTAAAATCTCATGCATGGAGACATTTTAAGCCTGTTTCAGTCAATTATTTGTACACTTTTCTATATTTGAAGTAGTTTTGTCTGCAAGCAGGGTGTATGTAAGTGGGATGGATACCCTTGTAGGCTCAGACCAATAATCAAATTACCAAAGTTTAGCAAGTTAACACATATTGTGTCTCTGCTTATATAAGTCCTTAGTGAAGGTGAGATAATGAAAGGGCTTTCAGATAACTTTCATTATGATTCATCTGTTACAGACTCATAATGTGCACATCGAACACAGCTGAATCTCAGCTGATGCTCAGTTATCTGATGAGCTGCAGGGACCTGACTGTGTTTACACCCTGAGAATGGCAAATGTAGGCAGGGTTCGATCAAGGCAAGGCTCTTTTGCAACTGCAAAAGGAGCAGCATCAGAAAACAAAACTTGATCAGAAATAATTAGTGGTCCTCACATCAGCTGAAATTGCAAAAATCTTAAAAATGTAAAGCATGAGAGAACCAGTGAGAATCTTGACAAGAAGGTTTAAAAACAAAGAAAAAAAACCTTTTTTTTTTTTTTTTTTCCTTTTCTTACACTCCTGTCCCAGCATTCCTTTTTAGGAATTACTATTTACTTAATGAAATAGAAGAGTTTAACTAATACAAACACATAATAGTACTTTTATGTTAGTTTAATTTCGGGTCATCAGTTATGATAATACAATATAGAATACCAAAGCTTTCAGTAAGCAGAAGTCTTAGACTCTCATACATGCTTAAGCTTATTGATTACAGTAGTTTATGTGATAATAAAAGTATAAACGTATGCACACAACTTTTGCAAATAATAAAAATTATTTGTCTTCGACTATCTCCTTCTTTGTGCTTTCACAGCAATTCAAAAGTCATAACAGATAATGGGAAAACAAAGTGTTTGCTGTTCATAGATGACCTTGGAAAAGTTGCTGGATTTCTCTGTGTTTTATTTCTAGCATTCAGTAGGAAAAATTCTCTTGTAAACACTTCTGAGAGCCTACAATTCTTGATGAGTTTAAAGAAAAAATACTTTATTAATTTTGTTTCAGTTTTAGTTATTATAAAGTGTTTAAATAGAAATATTGCTGTTTATGTAACAACAATATATATACATATTTTTTAAGAACCAATGTTTTTGTTAAATTAAACAAATTATTTACTTTTAATATTTAATTCTATTGTATATACAAAAGTTCAAATTAATATAGATGTGTTACATATAGGTACAACATTTTTTGAATGAAAAATCAGTGTAAGGAGAATTTTTATGTTAAATTTTTTAATTTCAATATCTAAGTAGTTTTTGATTATAAGTTGGAAAATTATCTTTGAAGAGAGCTTCTGACTTACTGTCTACCTATAAATGGGGTTGTTTTAGCTGCCTGCTCTTTGTTGTTTTTTTTTTTTTAGTTTGCTCATGTGAGGTTTGATACATCAGAGATGTAAGAATACATTTATTTTTTTGATGTGTAAGAAGACCTTATGTCATATTTGGAGACGAGTGTGGCATTTGCCATATATTCCTGTTTGTGAGACATTATATACTAATTACAGACCAAAGTGTGAAAGACAATGGCATTTAAAAAAAAAACAACCAAAAACCAAGTGATTAGTGATTTGCATGAAAAATCAGATAATCCTAGGTATTGATTATTTTGTGCTCATAGCAAGGGGAATTTAACCTAAAAGGTAGGCAGCAGCCTCAGCTGAGATCCTGAGTCTTAGCATTCCTCCTGAGATACCTGCACAGCCCTGAGCAGGGTGATTGGGTGGATCATGGTTTCCACACTGTCCATCCAGTCCTCCTCAGTGCATCTCTCTTGCTCTTGGCATAACTAATGAGGGACTTTTGCTCTTTTCATCCAGCTCAGTTGTCACTAAAGGTGTAGGCTCTTTCCTAAAAGGCTTATGACTACATGTTGTCTATCCTCAGTGGGTTGCATTCATTTGCCAGATATTGCATCCAGCAGAGAGTTGAAGCACAGTCAGGTGGCCAGCTCTGGTGGTTTAATCCATATTTCTTCTATTACTTTCCAATGGAGCAATGGAGATTCCTTTTCTCACAACTCAGGCTTTTGAGCACAGGTTCAAGGGGAGCTACTGTACCTGAGTCGTGGTTCAGTCAGTGTATCTCATGGCTCGCAGGGTGCTCCTGTGTCTGCCTGATGCAGTGCTGCTCTGTCTGGGCTGGAGCCACACACACCCTTCTCCTCTCCCCCCACGCAGACTTTGACATCCCAGTGTAGCCCGAGCCCAACACCTTTTATGCACCCCCCAGTTATGACTTATGAACTTCTGTAGGAGAGTGAAGCACTGCAATGCCTCAGGGCAAGTGATGTTTTCTATTGGTGTGTGGGGGTTATTTTATTTTATTATCTTATAAAATAGCTTAATCAATGAACTCAAGCAGGTAGTAGAAACTGAGACTTCTGTTTATGGGGAAACTTTTGAGATTTATTTTGGCCATTTGTAAGTAGTGCCGACAACTGAGCTCTGAAGGAGGAAGAAGTGGAAAATGGCCTGATGTACTTTTTTTGGTGTGCAATGAGTCAAAATTTCCTTTCCTTTCCAAGGGCGTTACAAAGCAGAAAAGTGACAGGATTGTCCTATTTATGATGGGTTTTTTGTGCATCTGAGTGAAAATAAATAGATTATTCCATATGAATTCCAAATAAAATTTATGACTAAAGTAAATTTTTCTTATGGATATTGATTATATTGACTGAAACCTCCTTCTTACAAATTCCCTTGTTTGTATAACATAAGTGTTATAACTTGGCTGAAAAAAAAAAGATGTCTATAATGAATTTTGGCATCACATATTTTACTTAACAGCAAACTGAAAAGCATATATTCTTCAGAGATTTGTGTTCTGATTCCCAATAAGGTGGGGGCAAACGGGGATTGTTTGTCTTTTAGTTTTTGTAAAACTTCACACAATCCTGGTTTTTTTTTCTTTTTTTGTAGATTGTCTCTACAATCCTGCCTGCATTTTTGCACTCAAATAAACTACAATATGAAAGGTAGAACTAGAACAATTGCTGAAGCCTGTTCCTGTTTCTGAGGAGCCTCCAGACATTGTACTTCTGGTTTCATCCATGCCTGAGCTACAAAGAGAAAACCTCTTACCTACCCCCTCCTTTTTCTTTCTTTTTTTCTTTTGTTTTCATAATTTAGCTAAATAATGATTGTTTTCTGCTGATATGTATTTGCTAACAATGAAAGGGCAAAATGAAGTGCAAAAGAAACTAAATCCCAAAATGCTTTAGCCTGCATTCTCATGTGAGTAAAGTCAAATTGCTCCCATACTACTCAGCTGAGGTGATGGCATATTGTGTATTCTTTGTCTCCTGCAGCAATCACCTGTCTTCATCACATACAAGGTTATATATATCTCCTCACAGGAGAGCTTCACTACAAGCATAATCGTCATAAGACAGTGATGGCCACTTAAAATCTCTAGCACCAGCCGGGCTGCCTGCCTTCCTCACAGTCGGCTCCACAGAGCAGGCATTCCTAAATCAGGCCCTTAGGTAGTCAAATGAAGACAAGTGGAAAGAATTTGGACCAGTGTTCCCAGCAAATATTCAGGGAGAGGCTGTTAGTCCAGAAAACTAGTCCCTAGTCCAGAGAGAGAAGCAGCAGAATTGACATTGAGAAGACTGCATAAGCTTCAACATGAAGTAACAGATTATTCTCTCTAGGTGCAATATTAATGATAATAGAGCAACAGGTACAGCATTTGGTTCACCACAAGGCCCTGCAAGTAGAAAGTCAGATTTGTAGTTTATGTAGACATGGAAATCCCGTGCAGATCATGGTAAAAATAAAATGCAATAAATCACCTAACACAACACTTCAAAGTCAATTTCATTTAGTGGTAAGTTAATTTATGTCAACAATAATTAAATATGTTGGGCTCACTGTCAATAGAGATTTGAGGTGGTGTAGGGGCTTTGATCTAAAGTTTTAATCGGGTTTGTTTATGACTCTCCAGTTTCTAACTTCTGGGTTTAAAAGGGAAGTTATAGAAATAACAGTGGCCAAACTGTGACATATGCCATTATACTGATAGCCAGGTTCAAACTTCACTCTGTTTGAATCCTTTTACATTTTTTTTGTCTGTAGTTTACAGTATGACACAGATCCCAATGTTCAGAACACCTCTGTCTCTCTTTGTGCTGTAAATATACAAAATAAAGAACTTTTTCACATTATATAGTCTACAGAGATGGCAGGCACAGGATGCAAAGATCTGACTGGATTTGCACTGTAGCTGATGGGTGGGTGTAGGAGCAGTTTTACACACAAAACCCTCCCATCTCCCAGTCACATTGCAGACTCATAATCTTCAGGCTGCATACCTGGGCAGGCATGCATGGGACACAATTTGTGGAACTAACTCAAGCATGTAAATTCGCATATATTCCAGTTCTCTCCGAGGCCATACAAATACGTATGTATATACATATGTGAACATGCATATAAATGGCATTCTCTTCATTTTTTTCTTGAAGAGCCAGTCTTCAGCAAAGACTTTATGGAGATCTACTTTTTTATCATGCTGCATACTGAGAGCCTACAGCACCAGACAAGTAACTGAGTACGTCAGGATCAAAAATCTTTGGCAGAATCAACAAAGTAAACCCAGTCAATTTTTTTTTTTTTT
>VZRJ01002438.1:25471-103000 GCA_013397565.1 Ptilonorhynchus violaceus
TTTGCTGCACAAAGTGGTTTATTTTACCTTTGCATACATCTGTTTGGCAACAGTCATGTTAGTTTTAATATTTGAAACTCAAGATTTGATGCCATGAGTAGGTGTCTGTGCCTATCTGTAATCATTCTGTGCCTTAGTTTACTGATCTGCAAAACAGGAATAGGCTGAATCCGGCCCTAACTCCAGGAAAAATCCTGTCAACTACATTGACTGCATAAAAACTTAAGGATTTGGCCCCGTGCTGACAGTCAGTAAGCTGGAGTGCAAATGTTCTACATGTGCTATTTGACCTCTACAGTTGAGGATTTAAAACTTTAATTATAGGAACGAGAAGATGAGAACAGATTCTGAGTTAGCTACTTTTTTTGAATAGATATTCAGACTCCAGGGGGAATAGTGATTTGCAGGCTCATTGAGGGAGAAAAAGGATGTCCTTTCTTTCCTAGGTGTACGGGGGGAGGAACAAAAGGGGGCCTTGATACTATTCCATTAAAATAAATCACTTCTCAATCCAGGCGAGAATTTGTATCAGAATATTTGATATTCAAAACTTTACCAACAAGAGCAAATCAGAGAGGGCATTTGATTATGCAGGGCCAGATCCTGCTAAACCTCCCTCAGAGGTGTCTTACTGAATTCAGGAGCAGATCAGTATGCAGGAAGTTACCTGAATAAGGCTTTCAGACAGTGGAGTCTATGAAAGAGACAGCTCTGTTGCCTTTTTGTTCAGGGGAGAGTTGGCAGTGGACAAATTACAAGGGTACTAATCATACAGCCTGACCTCCAGATGCCATTGAAATCAGTGAAAAAAATATTCTTTTGACTCCAGCGGACAAGACAGGATGGTTAGGGTTAATTAATTAATTACTTTCTAGAAAGTGCTTTGAGATCCTCTGATATAGAAATCCTATGTAATGGCAAAGTGGCACTGTAATCCAGAGAGATGTTTAGAGAGCTGTCGTTCATCAATAACAGAATACAATCATTATAATTTAGTCAATCTGCTCATTTCCTTCCATTAAGGCAGAAAGATATTTTTAGGGTGTAAATTTTCTAACTAACAAGAGGAGCAGTAGTCTGGGAACAGGCAAGTGAAGGAAACTAGTAAAAAATTTGGTTGATGGGCCTGTCTAGAAACAAAATATGACATAAATATGCCAGAACAGTCAAATACCTTGCTGAGACATTCTCTTCAAAAAGGCTACGTGTGTCTGTGTGTGTGGAATATCATTACTTGATCAGCAGGATATTTCTTTTTGGAATTGAGCTACACATAATATAGATTTCAAAAGGCAAAAAGCAAACAGGGTATTCAAAAAGTAAGAAAATTTCTTCCTTCTTTTGCTGTTTTTTTTTTTTTTGTAACGTTTGAAGAGAAAAATAACCGAGTACCACAAAACAATGCTCCCCTCCTTACCCCACCCCCATTTTTAAGACTAGTCTCCTAGTATTTCTTTGTATATTCCCACAACTTTACTTTCTGTGTCATTTTCAGACTCTTGGAGAGAAATTACCCCAAAGCACCCCTAAAAATATACTCATAAGCCTGAATACATATATTTTTAGAAGACATAAGAAAGTTAAAGTTCCTGCCCCAACTGATTATTAGAAGTAAAAAATGGCCTGTCTGTGTTCTCTTTCAGCTATAGATTGCAGTACATCTTACCAGCAGTCATTTAGTTTTGTAACACCCTGACAACGTAGTACAGTATTACCATTCCCATTTTATAGATGAGGAGAACCAAGGCAGAACGATTAAACAAGTCACCCAAAGTTATACAAGGTCTGGGGCAGAGCCAGGAATAGAATCAAAGTCTCTTGAGTCCCTGACCTTCATATTAAACACAAGATCATTCTCCCTCTGTTTCTAGTTAGAGCATTCAATTCACCCCATCTGGTGTGCATGTGTAATTTGTACCGGAGGGGTAATTCATCCCTAGAGGAGGGCAGGCGGGGCTTGCAAGGGGTGTCAGCTGTGAGCTCAAGATTTGCATAGCCTGAACATTCATCGAAATGAGAATTTCTCCCAAGGAGCGTCTCCGGAAAACACATAAAAAGGGGCAATGCGAAACTCTGTTTAGAGGTCTCCAAGCTTTCAGAAGGTGATTTTCCTCAACTGTTTTCTTCCTTTGATTGCAAGGCAAAGAATCAAGTTTATCCGTCAATAACCTCAGGCTTCATCTGCTACCTTGAAACTGTCATTTGGTGTTTGGGACAGGTGATCATTTAACGTCTTCTTCTCAGCCCTGCAGGGGACAGGCTGCTGATGGTGAGTGTGTGCTGATAGCACCAATCCTTTACGTGGCCTTCGTACGCTTAATTAGCCACTGCAAAACGAATGCCTCTCAGCTATCAGTGTCATCGTTCGAGCTCAGCAGCATTCCTTCCAGAGCAGCACTAAAGATTGGAGGGAAATAATTGCAATAGCATTAAGGAGACCCTTAAATTACATGTGTGCGTGTGCATGCGCATACATGTGTACACACAAAGATGTAAATATTGTTTGGACATTACAGAAAAGTTCCCACTTCA
The DNA here is from genome assembly GCA_013397565.1 of Ptilonorhynchus violaceus. Taxonomy (NCBI): domain Eukaryota; kingdom Metazoa; phylum Chordata; class Aves; order Passeriformes; family Ptilonorhynchidae; genus Ptilonorhynchus; species Ptilonorhynchus violaceus. Next base: position 28,004 of record VZRJ01002438.1, read on the forward strand.
TGTTGTAAGAAAACTTCCCTGGGCACTGAGGAATTGTTTGTTTGTTAATTGACAACTTAATTGATTACTGTTTTTCTTCATGGTACCAATTAGGACACAAAACTGATCTAATGTGGTGGTAGGTTGTCCTGGGAAGATTCCAAGACAAATGGTTCAAGCTCAGAAGCTTTAAATTAGGATAAGAATCCAAATTTTTTGATGATTAATTAAAATGAAATATTAAACTGCTCAGATTCATCTAGCTCTAAAAATTAAAAGCATGTGTTGTCAGAAGGCAGACCTGTCCACTGTGAATCTGAAACGTTAAAGCTTCAGCAATTTCAAAATATCAGACATAGATAAATAGGACTGGTTCTGCTCTCTCATCACTTTGCTCATGGTTTTGTCCTCTTGTCATCAAGAGTTTTCTTCTAGAATGATGTCACTGTATGAAAACAGGAGGAGAATCAAACTTAGTGTCTGTGTTTAGAGCAGAAAGCAGGATAACTTGATTTGTTGTTTGGCATTGCAACAAACAAAGTGTCACTCACTTAAGCCCGTAACTTTTACAGTCCTATTGGGCCGTTTCCTGTTGAGGTTGAAGTCAATGACAGTTTTCCACATGACTTCAGTAGTCAATAGACTCATATTTGCTTTAATAATTTTCTTTCCCAGGGGATAAAACTACTTCTGGTGACTTCCCCTAAGGGGTCTAATCAAGCAAACTGTTATTGACAATGTGCTTTCCTGATTTCGGCCTCAGCAGCGCTGAGCAGGAGCTGAGAGTGGTCGGAGAGGGCAGAGGAATCTCCTCTTGTCTGCATGGAGCTGCCGAGTCCTCATCCTTTTTTGCAAGCCTGCAACACTGACCACCTGAGTCACGTGCCAGCGTTGGGTCAAAACAGATCTTCAGCATCCTTTAATACCTTGTCACAGGCTTCAGTTTGTTAGTTGACCCCTTGCTTCTAAAGTGGACTTCTTGGAGACGTATTATTTTTGGAGGCCAATGCCTAAACTGGTGGAAATTATACACTCGTCCCTATTTCTTCCCCATTCCCAGCCTTTCCCCAGATCAATAACTTTGCAGAGGGATCTCCAGTAATCCTTGCTCAGGCACAGATTTCTTCAGAGGGGATAGAGCTACTCACATGAGTAAAGCTGAGCTGGATCAGGCCCAAATTCAGTATTACATCCTGGCAGTTCCAGAACTGTAGCTTTAACAAGGCTTATTTGAGATGAAGGCACATTTTTCAGTGCTCATAACAGCAGCAAGATTCTTATTATACAACATTTAAAAGCAATAATTTCTGCAGATTTAACCTCATAGATTTTCTAATACAATAAAATTAAATTTAAAAACCCTGAATGCAGCAGATATAACCCCTTCATGTGCAATTAGCAAATTTTAAATAGAAACTTTAATATTAACATTATTCTTTATGCCTCGATGAGTGGAATATTATTTAAATTGATATGACATAAGAGGATATAAATAATTCCTAAGTGTAGATCTAAACTAGAATTTCAGACCACATTGAAACGGCAAAACATTATCAATTCCCTATTTCCCAATCTATCATTCATTACAAGTGTGATGACACTTTTTTTTCAAAGAGATTAGATTAGCATTAGAGTGCTGATAAACATTATAAATAAATACATAAAAATATTCTGAAAATCCAGTATAATATTAAATAAATGCTTATGCTCCACCAAATTTCATCTCCTTTCTGGTAGCTGAGAAAGTGTTGCAGGCAGACACATAAGTTGAGACTGAACTGCTGCTCTCTTCCCTGTAATAAAAATGTAAACATATTAAACCCTGGAAATGTAATTTAATTAAGGACTATTCTTTATTCGAAATAAACCTATAGTTCATAATAGAGAGAATTACAATTGACGTTTTTACTAAGGGAAATGAACTAAAATTATTCTCTCTGCTGCTTTGTACAAATCAGAAGAAATAGTTGTTTTCTCTTCCACAAGGTATAAGAGTAAACCTATGAAATCATGGCAGTCTATGCCTAGAAAAAAACCTATGATCCTTACATATTTTTTATCAAAGTAGTAAGGTCAGTCCGAGAAGGTCGGATATGTTGTGATCTGAGTAGTTACCTTTCATTCACTTTTCTTCACATTTTCAAGATTTTCTTTTTTTCTTGATGAGGGAGGGTGGTAATTTTTTTGTGGTTTTGTTTGTTTGGTTTTTTACTGGCTACTTCATCAAGAAATACGTAGCTAATGAATGTTATCTTTGTTGTGTGTGACGATAACACATCTGGCAGGTATCAGGCCCGTGTAATTATTATACAAAGTTGCTTTTGGCTACAGGTCATTTGGATGATTTGAGGGTCATTTGATGATAGTTTAGGGTATGCATCCAAAAGTCCCTTGCCAAAATTCCCTGTCAATTCAGTCAGATTTTGCATTTGCATGGGAAGATTCGATTGCTGCTTTTATTAAGCAGAAAGGAAGCAAATGACAAGGGTCAGGCATTAAGAAAACTTGCTTTCTTCAAGATGCTTAATAAGGCAGTTTGCCCAAGTGAGCAAAAAATTATCCTGCTTAAAGCTTCCCCTTCTATTTCCCACAGTGGTCTTCAGAAGCCAAAATACCTTCCCAAGACTATCAGGACAGAATAATTAATCCATAGTGCAGCTCAAGATTTCTTAGTATCTACAGCCGTGAAATACACACAACCTAATATCCTCTCTGACACATGAACCTCACTTTCCTCATACCCTCAATTCAAGGTTAGAGTTTTGCCCATTTCATTTTATGCAACAATGCAGTTTCTTTTTTGATATTAATTTTTTTTTTTTAGTGAAAAATCCACCTTGCAAAATCATTCAAAACCTGCATAACCCAAAAAAGGCTGGACCCAGGTCACAGCATGAGAAGGAGAGTGGAAGAAGTGCTCTCAACAGATTGTGCCTTGCCAATGGTACTTTTGATGTGATGGATGGTCAGGTACATGCTTCACCCCTGTGACAGTCAGTGAGGCCAGGCATGCACACAGGTGCTTAAATCCCTAATAATTACATTGCAAATTACCTGCGCCTTAAACTCTTCATGAAATTATAAATGCTTGTAATTACATGACCTTGACATCATAAATTCTTACAGGCCCCATGGCCAACTCTTCACCAAGAGTAAATTGCCAGGATGGTAATGAAGTTGATAGAGCTGTACTGAATGGACAGAGTCAGTGCCTCTTCAAATCTGCAAGTCAAAATAACTAAAAAAAAAAATAAAAAAAGATAAATGAATGCCAAAATTAATAGGTAGGTTGACACAGGACTTTGAAGATTAACAGAAGGAAGAGGATCTCACATGGAAACGAGAAAGACAGAGAGAGAAGAAAAGAGAATCCTGAGATTTTTCTCTGGCCGTTCCTGCTTAATTACGAATGTTAAAAACCAAACCAAAACAAATCAAACCACACAACACTTGACTTCATTTCATTTCTCTATGATTTGAATAGCAGTTCAAAGATGCCTCCATAGCTTGCAGGAGGAAGAAGACTTCTCTCCCTCAAGGGTTCATAGAAGTATAATCTGTTTTCAGTTATAAATCTTCATAAGAAGGCAGGCATTTCACAGTAATAAAGGCAAAATAATTTTGTTTTCTAATACATGTTAAAGCTTCCAGGCTTCCCAATCTCCCTGTCAGGATGGAGCCATTCTGCATAGGGCACTTCTCAGTACAACCAGTAGTTTTCAAAGTTTCTGTGGCAAGTGAATAAGGCAAAAAATAACAAAAAATATCCTAGAACTAACATGAACTTTGTTCTTTCTGCAGCGCAGAGTAGAATGGCAAATAAGGGGAAATGCTTCCAGACACACAAGCTAATCAGCCATATACTCTGAAGCATAAGATTTGATTAACCTTAGTGTGTGCAGGTACAAAAGCTCCTCTGAAGGTAACTTTATTTTTCTTTTCTTCTTTCCTTTGAAGTGATAGGGCCACCTTTTCAGTTTAGCTCTGGTCACTATTTCCTATTTTGTATGATCAAGCATACAGTCTATGTAATGACATTCAGTATGCACACAGCTTTTTGAAAGCATAAAATAACTCACCAAACCATTCCAGCCCAGCTAAGGACAGGCACAGTTCTTCCTGTTGACCTGGATGAGATCGGGAGAGATGAACATTAGGGATTCTAAAATGTGTATTATAACCAAAAGCTAGTCCCATAGGACATTTGGCATTGTACTTACCTCAAATACTGGGAAATTCATGAGCTGAACAATTTGAGGTCTGAAGGCAGGCAGTAGGATTGCTTTGGGCCTCATACAGGCTTTGGAAAACTGAGGCATGTGATCCCTCTAGAAGGTCTGTAGACATGAATGCACCTACATACAACAACAACCCTGTGAGCTGTCAGCAAAGCAGTAAAAAATTAATATGGGGAAACAAAACTGGTTCTAAATTCCTTCCTGTTATTCCTCCTTTCTCTGGGTTAGCAATAACGTGGCTCACAATTGTGCCAGACCCAAAAGCCAGCAGCATTTATCCTTCAACTGTGCTAATGCAGAAAGGTTAGCTTTGTTTTCACTCCAAGGCTGGTATGATGTAAGTGGCCCATGACTGGTTATGCACTTTAATGGTTAGACCTTGTCCCAAAGAAAGAAATGCAGCCTCCTACGGATTTGCATCTCCCAGTCTTGAGGGAGCCTCATAGTTGGCTCCTGTTGTACTGAGTGGATAATATGAGTGATCATTTAATAAAATATTGAAATGTAAATACTTAGGCACAGTTAGTCACTCAGATTTCCTGAATAATCACCGCCATGGAGGGAAAGAACACAGCTCTACACATAAAGCATTCAAAGCAAAACACATCAGAAAAGATTTCTCTTTTTCAACATCATGCAAATTAGTTTCTTAGCTCTGTAGGGAGGAAGCAGAACCAGCCCCGCAGTTTGTAGGAGAAGAATAATTCTCCTAAATACTAAACAATACCTCCCTGTGATATTGGCTGGGCTGGTAGATCTAGTTCAGAATTTGAAAAAATTTGGGAGGAAATAGATGGAAGTGTTATCTAAAAAGGCTTCTAGACTGGTAGATAAAGAGCAGGTCACTTTTTACAGAGCTGTTTGGGGGAGATCTGCATTATTGGCTGCTCCCCATTCTACATTATTGGCTGCTCCCCATTCTACATTATTGGCTGCTCCCCATTCTACATTGTAGTACACTTTGCTATGAAAACTAGTGCCCCTGAAGTGAAGAGCTAGCAGATAATTTTACAGACACACACACATTTTGAAATGGGTTAGCTGGGTTGTCAGACTGCTCTAAAATACTTCTGGAACATGCAATGGTGCCAGTCAAAGAGAATTTCTACAGACTTTCATGTGGCTATGATTTCTCTTTTTCTTTTAATGGTTCATACCACTTCCTCTTGTCCACTGGGACACTTCTGCCATGGGAGCTGTTGCATCTGGTGTGGCTCCTGCCGGGTTAGTCCATTGCACTGCACCAGGGCCTCTTTCTCTTTTAGTACATGCAACTCATGCTTTCTTGTGGTGCAAGAAAGGGTCTCCGTGTCCCTTTTTATTATCCACTCTCACATCTTACTCTTTGCTGTTTTCCCCCTCAAGCAGGAATTCTCTGTGTGTGCCACTCTGATGACCTCAAATCTCTTTTCCCTTATTCATGCTTTCCTCCCTTGTGTTTTACTTCTTCCCAGGGAAAACGTACATATCTGTCACGTCCTTTTCACCTCCCTAGGGAGGGCTAATATTTCTTTCTGTCAAATTTACCAATCCTCACACCACCTATTTATATTGAACCTAAACTACTCCATATTTGCACCTCCATTTTTGTTCCAGTCCCCACCACAAGTTTTATTTTTCACACTCCATAGGAAATAATGAACATTAGGCTATGCTAGGAAAAAGACTAAAACTGAGTCTGTAAGTGCTCACAGGAAAAATGGAAATAGATTATTCTTCCATCTAACAAACACAGGACTGGCACTATCCAGTGGATACCACTTGAACAGTAAAAAAATACACCCCCCACCCCTCACCCCCCAAAAAAAACCCCAAACAACAAAAAAACACCAAAAAACAAACCAAAAAAAACTCCATCAAAAATCCACAAACCAAAAGCATTAGAATCAAAATTATAGTGGCAGTGGTAGGCTGTGTAACGCTGGCACTCTATTTCCTTCTCCATTTTCTTTCCTCCTCCATCTCCTCCTCCTTTCTCCTTCTCCTTCTCCGTCTTCTTTGTTTAATACCCATTCTAATTCCATGAAGAATTAACTCAAAGCCTCATGAACTAATTCTATGTTCTGTAGAAAATTGTGCTGCATGACTACAAAGACTGTTTACATTATAAACCATATAAAGGTTTATAACTGTGCGATTTTAATGGCTGCCAGGAATGGTTTCTTTGACTATTACAAGGCTTTTGAGGCTGGAGGGCTACTGAAGTGATCGGAGGTTCTTTGTGTACCTCAACCAGGGTTTTCCCCAAAACCTACTGACAGGCTTAATCAAGTGGGGAAAAGATCCAAACCAACAAACAAAAGCAAAAGAAAAACAAAGAAACAAACCAAAAATCCTGAGAAAATGAGGCAGATTTATTTCTCTTTCCCTTTTTTACTAAAAATGGTACCTTGTTTTTTAGGACAGCCCATATAATCGAAATTATAGGAAACCAGTATCTAAACTTCCATTTGCTTCTATACTTATGAATGTTTTATTAATGTTAATAAATTAGAGTTATATTTCAGTATCATTTGGGAACCTCAGCCATATGCCAGGATCATACATATGTACATCTGGAGGACAGTACACTGCTCAGTTCACCTTTTGTGTGCTACCTCCCTGAAGCAAAAGAAGCCACCTGTATTCATAACTATAAGTAATGTGAGAAAGAGGTGGAAGAAAATGTTTTAATTTGGAGTAAGAAGGGTAATTTCCTGATAATAAGATTGATTAGTATTAAAAAATTTTGGACAAATGATACTATGAAATTCTCCCTAACTCGGGAGGTCAAAACTGAAATGGAATAAGCCCAGCAAGAGCCATGGGGAAGAACTCCACCCTGATGAGGGACTGAGGGCAACTTAGCAGATACTCCTTTCCTCTTGTCTGTGTCGTTAAGGATTGTCAAAGGTAGCAGATAACAGTCTGTTTTGCCAAGGAGTGAGCAAAAAATCTGTTACAGAAATTTTACTTCTCTTCATTTGCTTGTCATTCCTACTCAATAAGGAATATTATCTTTCAAATTTTGTCACTCTGACAACACTCCTGTTAAGCTCTGTGCCTCTGCCTACAAATGTCCTCTTCAGTTTTATCATTGTAACTTCCGATTTTCCTTTAAAAGTGTCTTCACTGACTTGGCTTCAATGACTAGGCAATTTTTTTAACCGTAACATGTTTGTTGTTTTGCAGTCAGACAGGGATTTACCTAGCTCCCAAGGCCCTAGACCAAAGGCAGCTATTTCTGGATGGTTATGGTTGATTTAGGTTTTGTCAAATGCTCAGAAATGGGTATTGCCTTTGCTTCAGACATGAATGGTAAATAACTATTCAATTTATTAAGGCTATTTGGATGTTGTAGCCTTTTGTATTTCTCCAGAATGGATATTTGGAAGTTTGTTAAGAATACAGGATATGAGACCAAGCAAGAAATTCAGGGTTTTAAATGAACCAAATGAAATTTGGTCTTCATTTCGTTTTGATACCAATGACCAGCCAAATCTCATTATTTTTTATGTCCCGCAGTATTAAGGACCTTGTTTGCGGGTTAAAGTTCAGAATTGTGCCAGTTATCAAAAATATACAGCGAGTAATTGTGAATAGTGAAAACACAGCTGGCACTAATGCTGAGAAACCAAGTAGTCCACTGCTGAGGACCCAAGGGTACTTCCTCAAGAAAAGATTGGTTCTATCCACATCATTCTTGATAGCAGTTAATAAGTTCTTGAAGACCTCCAGGGATGAAGAACCTTCAACTTTCCTTTACTAATAGTCCCAGAACTTTATTATCATTATCAAAGGGATTTTACCTTCTTTTCTTTTTCATAAAATGTCTATCCTCTTTTTTTTCTCAGTGGTGAACAGTTTCCTTCCTTTTTAGAGTTTAACATTACAGCTAAATGTTTACTGCTTCTGAGTGTCTTCACTAAGTGCCTGTATGTTCACACAAAGTGAAGCCAAAAGGGCTGCAAACAAGAATCACTTCAGAAACAGTTTTCTAATTCAAATGAATATTTAGAGTCCTCTCCTGTCTCAACTGGATTTTTCTGAAAAAAAATAGTTTTGTTTATGAAAGAGGTATTATAAACCCCAGCACATTTTATTATTTCTTCTCCCTTTCCAGATTTTTGTATAATAAACAAAAGCTCCCAAATAAATAATTAACAAAAAATGACTTATTTATAATCAGAAATGTTTGGCCACCAGATGGTCCAGAGTATATCTTCATATAATGGGATCTCAAGTACGGTTTTAACTCTGCGGGAACAAACAGCAGAGTATTAATAAAATGTCAATTAGTTTAATTTAGTCTCATATCTATTGAATATATATATTGGCACCTACATGGTTTTAATTTCATTTTGGGAATCCAGCTGCTATTGAAGGCAGAAAACTTTTAAACAAGTAAATTAAAAAAAAATCACAAAGACAAATAAATATGTCAAAGGATGGAAAGAAATAATTTTAAATGAAGCTGACAAGAAACTTCACTGGTAATGTGTGACTTTTCGTGTATCTGCACTGTTAATGTCCTGGATTGTTTTGTCTCTGACATTAAATTGAAAATGTTATACTAATCGAAAATAATTTTCATTTACCAACATGATCAAGAAATTTTCCTAAAGTCAGGTTTTCTCTCCCTTCCCAATCCCCGTTTTCTGACTCCTAAAATTTTTTGATGCATGGGCAGATTTTTGTATACCTCTTACTTAGCTGACTCCTCTGAAATACATTCTCAGATCCTAGACTGAAAGTCACTGGTTTACATACTGATCTGAATGACACTTTTGTTAAAGGAATCTCAAAGAAATTCAACAGTTGTAATAAACTCACTGTGAGTTATCCCAAGATTGTATTTGACCCTTTTGCAAACACAAGGTATTTGAAGGGTCAGGCTGAGAATGGGTAATGAGGGCAAATATACCAAACCGAAATCTAACGTCAGCTGTTGTTCTAGAACTGTCTGGGGCAGAAATAACTTTCTTCCCAGCAGTCTGTAAAATGCTGTGTTTTGGATTTCTGACCAAGACAATGTTGGTAGCACACCAGTGTTTTAGCTGTTGCTGAACAGTGTTTGCTACATCAAGAATTTTCCTGTTTCTTACTCTGCTCCCTTGCAATGAGCAGACCTGGGTGGGGGGGGATGGGGTGTGACAGAAGTTGGGAAGAACACAGCTGGGACAGCCAAACTAACCAAAGGGATATTCCTTACCATATAGCCCCTTGCTCAGCAATAAAAGCTGGGGAGTGTGTGTGGGTTGCCTTCCAAGTCAGCTGTTGCTTGGAGATTGGCAGGACATCATTCTGGTTGTGGAAGGTGGCAATTGCCTTTATATCACTTGGGTTTTCCTCTCCTGTCTTCTCTTGAGCCATGAGTTTTCTTGCTTTTGCTACTCCTATTTTCTCCCCCATCCCGCTGGGGACAGGTGTGAGTGAGAACCTGGGTGGGTGCTTAGTTGCTGGCTGTGGTCCATCTGCCACAGATGTTCGTCGGTTGCAGAAAGGGCTGCAAAAATCTCCTCTGGGAAGGGAGTCAGTGCTTAATGATTAGTCAGGGCTGAGCTCAAAGCTATTGTAAATGTAGTATAACTGCCTGAGTCCACTGGGCTATATCTACCTCCAGCACTAAGCTATAAATATTGAGCTGTAAGGCCCTTTTGTTATCTGATACATGCTGGCTGTCACCAGTCTGCAGACTGGGCTTGATAAATCCACATTGCTACTAGGAAAGGCTAAGGTGGTTACGTGTGATGTAGGACTAAGTTTTGTATGATGTGCTCCATGTGTGCCTATTTTGAGCAGAGTCCATAGTGCACGGCTCTGGCTTTAGGGTTTGAGATAGCCTAGGATTCATTCCACCCAAGTTCCAAAATCTATACTGAGGTGCCCCACTCTCACTGGGGTGAGAAAAATTACTATGTCAATAGTGATTGAACTCTGAGTAAAGAATAAGCTCAGATTTGTGCTGAAATTACAATATAATCTTAACCTATAACTTAAAATTAGGAATGTCTACACAGGTAGATGTCAAAAGTGACTGCGTTAAAGAATAACCACTAAGACAGTATTTCAGGATTACTTAACTTTCTGTCTGAGCTGCAGTGTGAAGTTCAAGCCCTGTACACTCCAAGAGTTCAGCAGAGAACATCAACAACTGTGTCCTATGCAGGAAAGCTCCCACGTTTCAAGTGAACGTGCTGTGCCAGAAGGATCTAACCTCCTGTCCTTGTAGTGCTGGATGTTAGAGTTATGTAGATAGCTCTCTCTTGCCAGGCTCCATCTTTTTTTTAATTTTCATGCTTTTCTGTGAGGACAAAATACACAATTTCACACTCTCTGGCTATAGTAATTTCCTTTAGGGAAGGATGAAGTACTAGGCTGAACACAGCTTCTGCTGCATTATCTGAGGCAAAGCATGCACAGTACATAGAGAGGTGTTAACAGAAGGGACCTTGGTCCCCTTATTCCCTCCAACTCTTTACCCAAGAAGAAAATTGTTCCTCTCTTTCAGACATACTGTGCTTTTTGAACACCAGGCTGCTCCGTTCGATTATTTTTTTTTTTTCTTGGAACTCATGTACTTTATCTCTAGATGAAAGCCCATATGCTTGTCCTCTTATTGAACCCTATATTGATATTTTTTCAGGACCCAGTTTTTTGCAGTGCAGCATTCCACTGGAATTGCTGATGTCACTAAATTCCTGTGTTTATTCCTGGGATAGTTTTGTTTGTTTCTATGATCTTGGTGCTGCATACAACCCAGAACTGTCTGCAGCCATAGTGGCTGCAGAAAGGTAGATTAACATCTTCTCTGACAAGTGGATCATGGAGGTTTGCTTTAATTGTTATTTGTAAGATTTTTTGATGGAGAACAGAGCTCTTTTGCACTTGGGGTTGTAAAGACATATAGCAAAGGATGCTGCTTGCTCTGAAGAGTTTATAATATAAATAGACAACAGAGTGGTGAGGAAAAGCTTGCTCAGAGACTTGCCTAAAGTCACACTGCAGGGAAGAGCTGGGAATAGTATCTAGGTCTCCTGATTCCCCCAAGTCTGTTACTTTATTTGCTAGGCCATGTTGTCTCCATCCATTTATTTCCCTTCTTCTTTTCTTTATTCTACTGGATAAAATTCGTCAGCACGGGTTCCCATATGCAAATAGACATTTGGTTATTGGAAAAAAAAGAACCACAAAATCAACCTCCCAGAAAAACACCCCTTCTAAAGATTTGTTACAGTGCTCTTTGAATACGGCAAACATTCAAAAGGGCAGCAACATTAATGATTTTGTCTTTGGCATTTTTGTATAAGGACTTTGAATGTATTTTTGCTCATGATCTTTGAAGGAGTGGTAAGTTTAAGATGACATGCAGCTTGATCTGTATTGGATGCATGTACATGTATATTTTCTGGGAACATGTCATCAGTGGGATAAAGGAAAAGAGTTGCATTGGGATGAAAGGAGGAGAAAAATATATGTCTTTCAATATTTCTCATTATTCCTCTTAATTTCAGGGCATGACCAACATCAATTTGAAGAATTTCTCTTAAGTGCAAACCTAATTGCTATGGTATCTCCAGATGTCTCCTGGAATTGCTCTTAATCTCTGCTGTAAGACTGTATTTATTTATTTATTTATTTATTTATTTCAAAACAAGATGAGATTTAAACAGCCTTAAGTAAAATCGCTACGTCGTAAAACACATACTTGATTACCGGACTTTCATCATAATTCCCATGCCTTTTCTGCTTATTTAGTTATCTATGGTAGTGCAAATAAAAACCACATTCATGCCTTGGTTGTTCTATGAAATATGTGTCTTGTACAGTAGTGAGCACAGAGGGCTGCAAAGGAAACTTCTTGATTCTCCTCCCTGGAAAAGACTTTGTGGGTGATTTTTGCAGAGGATGTATAAGGTGGCACTGTTAATATGTACAATAAACCCAAGATCCTTTTGTGAGATTTTCCTTGAATTCTTCTGAATTCTGGATAAGCAGAAGCCTGAATGTAACTAAAGCAACTTCAGTGTTGTTCTTAAATCACTCTCCTAGCAGGTGCTGAGCACACCTGTAAAGAAGGTTGTGCTAGCAATGAGCCTCCTTCCTGTCTGACACAAGTCCCACTATTTGCAAGAGAGGATCCATAAACCCCTTTGAATGCCTTATCCCTACACTGAGCTTGAATTATGCATTAGAGAGAGGACTTCTTTGAGCCACCAGGAGTGAAATATTTCTAGGCTTCAGATACCTCTCTCAAATACTCAGATATTTCTCTTATACATGTGTGAGAAAAAAAGCAGGCAGTTACTCTGGTGGAAAAGCCTACCTATTGATCAAAAAGATGATTTCACAGATATCTCATTATCTCTGAGGTCAGTCCCATGTCCTCCCTCAGATTAGTAGTGTTACCTAGGATAAGTCAGCTTCCCAGTCATATGCCATCCCTCTTCCCCCTTTGCGAAATAGGGAATAACAACCACCCTTCACCTTGTTTGATTAAAAAGCAAGTTCTGCAGGCAAGATAGGTTTCTTTATTATGCATATGAACAACATCTGGCCTGTCGTGCCAGGTGCACAAATCATTTATTTATGTAATTAGTTAAAAACCTGAGCTAAACTGTGATAACAAATCCATGTAGACACTCTTAGTCCTGGATGAATATAAGGTAAGTAGGGTAAATTCTTTCTTTTAAAAGCTTAGTGCATATTACCTCACACTTGCTACAGGGTAAATACACGTGAGTTGTCCCACAAGAACTGACACTGTATCATTTGTTACTTCTTCATGTTCGCATGCTTGAGCCCTTGCACACCTGACTTTTAATGCTTTTTGATAAAGTAAGGGATGCCTGCATTGTTAGTTGTTCTGGGCTCAACTTTGAAGGATAACTCAAGCCCCTTGCTTAGGCAGTGTCTGTTATCGCTCCTGGAATACTCCATGGGTAAAGAAGTCACAGGAAACTCAGCTCTTCAGAGGAAGTTTTTGCTCCCTGATCAATTAAATGTCAATGGAATAGGCAGAAATTTGAGGAAATAAGAGCTGACAATCAGTGCAATGACTACTTTTTTTTGCACTGGCAAATGGATACGTGTTCATTTATCTTCTGATCCAGAGCATGGTCAAAACAAGTGATCTCATACCATCTGCGTTTTGCATTAACTTGTTTGTCTTCAAATTAGAGTGGAACAGCAGAGATGAGCTTTTACATCCAGCTGTAGCCCTCAACTGGGATCTAGCAAGCAACAACATAATTTTCCAGAGACTATGGTACCTGCTATATTTCAGCTCAGAGGTGCATGTGCTGTAGATAAAGCACATAACAAAAGTGGTTAGATCACAGGCCAGGCAAGCCCAGGACAAGCACAAAGTATGCAGAACTGCTATGATTTTCCAGATAAGTTGTAGAATGAGCAACCATATAATGTCAGATACCTTTGCATCAAATTCTACTTTACAGCTGATGATGTAAATCTAGAAAATTACACTAAGTTTTAGTGGATTCACACCTGCAAAGTGGTTGACCTGTAACATCAACCACAAGGGCACAGCAGGAGCAGTAAATACTTGCTCTCATCCTAGAAATGCAGTTACTGGCTATGTGTAACGTTTCTTCCCCTTTATATTCTCTACTTCAGGTTAAGTACACCTTTAATGAAATTGAATCATTATTTTTCACTTTTACTTCTTTTTCCCCCTGTGTATTAATTTGTAAGGTGGTAGGAGTTTCTTTCCTTGTGTTTTTCTTTGTTTTTTTTTCCTTTTAGTTGTTTTGACTTGTTAGCCAACATTAAGTGGGACTGACTTTTCTTTGTATCTTTACTGACAAATCTATATTGGTAACAACATCAATACTGTATTAAACTTGAACTATGGGAAAAATTTGTAATCACACTAAAATTAGTAATGTCGCATATCACATGGCAAGACATAGAGTAGGGAAGTAGAACTACTATTAGCTTGGGTTATTATTACCTTATTAAGGCCATTTAAATAGGCTGTAATTCTGGGAATTTAAAGGTCATTTTGATTTATTCAGTTTAGTTTCTTATGTGTTTAGAAAACTAATTAAAGAACAAACAACGTGGTTATATCATTCTTAATGGCAAGTATGTGTGAAGGGGCTACTCATTCTGAAACCCAACAGAATAATGAACATTGTTATAATTTTCAACACTGAACATTACTTCCTCTCAAAAACTATTATTTTTCCTTTGCATTAAAACAGTTTCATCCAATTTTGCTCTTAAGATTTTGGAAGGGATTTCCTGTGAACATTTCTCCCCAGTCTTGGAAGGCTCAACGATCTCTAGTTTGTCTGAGCTTTCAGAAAAAATGACCAAAATAAATAAATACAGGGAAAAATAGCAATCTCTGAAATAGCCCTTAATCCCCATGAATGACCTACAATTTTTTCACAAGGTAATGGCTGTCAATTGTTTAATTTTTCCACAAAGCCTTGCACTGTGATGGCAATTCTTCTTCACTGCCTATTCAACGATGTGCTTAAGCTTATATTTACACCTAAAAAATGCTGATGTGCCTTCAGCTTCAAAAATCTTGAGCACCTAAAAAACTGTAAGACAGCTTTAAATACTTTGTTGAATAGGGAAGGATGTTTACTCTGTCTTGAGTGTTTTGCAGAACTGGACCACAGCTAATAATGCTGTTTAATCAAGCTCTGATTTGAACCCTGGTCTAAGACAGACAGTGACAAATTTTGACCCACAGAGCCCAGGCTTGGCTACGTGGTGTGATTGTGCAGAGGCGGGCGAAGAGGATTGCAGGCAGGTGAAAATTAAGGAAGACATTTCTATCTAATATACACAGAATTTAAAAAAAAATAAGTGTAGCCATGACAAGAAAATTAACATAATGATTTTACACAAATCCCAAAATTTTACAAAAAACACAAGATAGTTTTTGATCGACAATGGCAAAACGTGCCCCGTTGTTCCAGATCTCTAAAATGTACTGCAAACTCCTAGATCTTTTACAGCATCAAGATCAAAATCACGTGGATGCTACTTTCTCTACCACATAGACATTAATATGAAGGCTTCCTGTCGAAAGGATCCAAGTGGCAAATAAACAGATTATTAATGCTGTACTTTCCTAAGAAGGAGCATCTCTGACATTATCAATCAACATTTTTATTCTGTGGTTTTGGTTTAAAACTGAATTTATCCATTTAGAAATGTTTTCCAAAGGCTGTGGGGCCCTGTGGTATTTAAAGGTCATGTACCTTCTTCAAAAAAGAAAAAAAAAAAAAATCAAGATATTATTTTGCTTTCAAAAATACAATAACGCTAAAAGTATAATTATATATTTTTTGGGTTATCCCATTGTTGAGTTAATTTACCTTCCACTTAACCATAAGGGTCTTCTAGAATCATAGATACTAACGTTGCAAATGATGGGTCTTGTCAATCCAATCCATTTCCCTGCAAGTGTTCAGTCCATATCTAATATGAGCCCATTCATTACACAACACCGGATGCAAACTGGGTCAAATACTCATGTGACCTTCCGTTTGCTTCTGGAAGGGGAGAAACAGAGGCAGCCTCCATGCTGAGAGATACAGAGCATGTGGTAAAGATCTCAAGATCTTTGCGTCCAGATGGTGTTCCAAGAGGCTGGTTGAGCACTTAACTCCGTTCTACTTTGGCCAGAGACAAAACACCTGTTACTAAAACAAGTAATTACTCGGTGCCTTATCTAGAACATGGTATTTCTTCAAAGTTCAATATTTTGGCACTGGTGCCAGACATAACTGGCAGGGGAGAAGTGGATTCCACTTGTGCATCACTGGCAGCATTCCCCACAAAGTTGGGGGATGTCACTGCAGCTCTTATTCAGAAAACAACTCCCCCACCTTGTCCAGGGAGAACTGACAAGGTTATCACCAGAGGCGGGTTGCTAGAGGCTGCAGCTGACAACAAAAATGAGGGTATGTGAACATTAATATCCAAAGAGACAGCTACCTGCTGGAAGCACTTGCCTGGAAGAGGTGCAGGGACTATATAAATATAACCCTCTCTTTGTCTCATCTGGGGGAAGCTTTGAGGCCAACCCAAACCTGCAAGAGCTGGGATCTAAGAGGCAACAACAGGGATTGTCCTTTTGTTATTGTGCTCTTAATAAATTCTCCACGTGGAAACTTGTTAACCCCGGCTGTGGCTTCCATGTCTGCTTATATGCAAGAGCTCCACCAGCAAATCAATCCTTACATTGTAATGGCACTTGCTTGACAAGGTGTGTTTGGCTTAGTGCACTGCTGCTATTTGTTCTGTGTGCAGCGTCATAGAGGGATGTGATGTGTAAGAAAACCAGGCAGAGGGGCTGGTTGATATGCACAAAGGACAGAGAGAGCAGGTTCTGCAACAGGGTGGTGAAGTGGAGAAGGTCTCAGTCACCCTCAGTGCTTTGTGGCATACTAAAGGTACAAAACAAAAATTTGTTTTAAAAAAAGTAAAAATAGAGATGGTCACTTTGTCTTGTAAATACTACTTATTATTTTGCTCTTTGATGATGTGTCTTTGACTTTATTTATTCAGACTTCCAGGTCTCCCAAATAATGGGTTAACGAGCAGATTACACTCCTGGAGAACTACAGGCACGGAGATTTGTCTAATTTCTGCATAACATCTTACAGCACTGCCCAGAAAAATGCTGTGTGCACAAGCTTTCCTGACCCAGCAGGCACAACCCTAGGACACATTTCCCCGAAGCATTGTCTCTCTAATGCTTCTTGCTGATAAGTGGAGGAGCAAACAGCAGAGGAGGAAATTCCTATCTGGAAAAGCGAAGTCCACCACCCAACGGGATCAGCCCCAAACTGGTAGCGCAGAAGAATACTCCCATTTCTTCTCCCTCAGTTTGGTTGCTGCCTCTGGATGACTCAGAGAGGAACAGCAGAGGTTTTGCTGCAGCCTGGGTTCAAATGTTGGGAGAGTTCTGAAGATATGTCCTTTCCTGCTCTCTCTGCTAGTCCAGAATAAAGACTGTCAGAGAGGAACAGTTAGTGATAATTCAATTAAATCTAGTTGATTTTTATTACTACTTTTTAGTCCATTTTTAATTTTTTTTTAAATTTAGTTATTGAATATGCCTCCTAGCATGACATTGGGCTATGAAACTGGACTCCATTGCTTGACCTTGGAGCTTTTTGTACTCTAAATGAGGTAGTGAAGAGCTCCAGAAATGTTTACTCTGGTCTTGGGCTTGTTCATGCAACAAAAGACATTGAAGTGCGGAGGAAAATTAGGTCAGATATGGACAGTAATGGCTCAATGCTCATTTGTCTACAAATATTTTCTTAAATAAAAGGGGAGAAGCGGGGCATTCACCTTAAATCTCTTTCCTATCAAAATTTTTAGGCCAGCTTCTCCGTCTAGTCACAAGAAATTCTGAGTTTTTCTTGCTTTTGTTTACATTCCAGTACAACATCAGCGCCATTCCTTCTTGCAAATTCAGATGCAGCTGCACATGCACTGGTTGAAATTTCCTAACATGAGAGACAAAAACTGAGCTAGCTCTCACCTGGCACCTCTAAGAAACTTGGAGTTCAGGTATAAAGCCTGTTCTTTATGGGGTGACTTTCTTGGAAATAGATCTTTTAGTATTTTTCTTTTGTTTTAGAATAAGTTTAGAAATAAAAGAAAAAAGAAAAAAAACAAATAAACAAATAAAAAAGGAAGAAAAAGGAAGAAGAAGAAAGATAGAAAGAGAAAGGAAACAAAAAGTCCTAACAAAAACAATTTTAGTACCAAGACTGGAATCAGGGGGCCAAGACCAAATTTAGGTAGTGATGTCCAATATGAGACAAACGAGAGGAGATTTTGGAGGACAGAATCTCTTCTCCAGTCCTCTGCCCTGACATGAGGACCATATTCCTCCTTCATGATGTTGAACTGTGCAGTATATCAGTTGCCTCTGCCCTTTTAATACATAGGCTTGATTACTTTCCTGCACCAGAACCAGAGTTCGTGCCACCTCTGATCCCAGCTGATTGGACCCAGGTGACATTTGATCATACAGAACGCCAGAGCGGTTTCTCTGATGCTTCAAGTGACACCTCCAGATATGCTTACAATTTTCATTTTTTTTCCCTGTGGGTGGAATTGAAAAAACAGTGTCTTTCGGTATGAGTTGACCAAGCCAGTTTCAATCTATGGGTTGCTTGGCAGTCTTACAGTGGCATTAGACTTTAAGTAGCACTGCAGAACAGCTAATAAGCTGTGTTAATACATCTCCACCTCATTCAGGAAACTCAGAGGACAGAGAGGGTAAGCTCCCATCTGTCTGCAAAAGACTGTATAGACTTCCACTGAGTCATGAGCTGGACTTTGTTAATGTGTAATGAAATTAATTAAAACCTCTCCCTTCCCCCAATATTGGTTAAATATTATGACTCACCTGGTTGCCTTCTGAGCATAATAAAACTTGACAGGATTGGAGGAGGGGGGAGATGTGGAGGAAGGAGGGGATGTGAGATGTTTCTTCCTCTTTGTGTCTATCTGGCTTTTCAGTGCAAAGTCACATTCTGTCATGTTACATACACACCAAAATATTTAGAAATACACAGGGCAAAGATCAGCTTGCAAGCGTGAGTTCATGAACTCTGCCAGTGCACAGATCTCTCTGCCAGAGCAGCACAGCATCCTAGAGGCAAGTCAAATGAAAACAGTCAGAATAATACACTCAGGTAACAGAAAAGGCAATTGTACCGCCAGGACCAATCCTTAACAAAATACATTTTGGCATGTATTGAGACCTTGACAAAAGGAAGCCTTCAAGGTTATCAGCAGAGTTGACTTAATTTTTTTTTTGTCTACCTTTTTATTATTTTTCTTTAAAGGAGAAGGAGTGTTTAATTATCAGTTCTCAAGCAAACAGTGGTTCGGCAAAATGTCAGATCTCCAGCTGAGACGCCACCAGTTTGTGCTTGGGATTGTGTGCCAGGCGGCTGTATGGACAGGCGAAGACCTCCGACTGTTCGCTGAATGAATTTCCACTCGTGCCTCTCGACATTGATTGAAAGCGAAGGCTGCTGTTGGAGCCCTCAGGCTGTCTTAAGAAATCCATCCCTCCCCATGCTAGATCCTTGATGAGTGTAACTCCAGCTTCAAGAGAGACCGGGTGAAGTGGAAGGAATTTAACCCTTCCGGCCCCTGGAAGCAAAGTGCTGTCATTGGTTTGGGCTGATACTTAAAGCAAAAGGAGAGAAAGGAAAGAGAATAATGAAACAAGATGAGGCTGAGAAATAATTTTTTCATTTATTTGCCCCATCTCCAGTAAGACATAAAAGACATCGGTAGAGTATACATTACAAGATGTCCCTCTGTTTTCTAAGCTTAGGGTAGAACTTCATTGAACGTATTTTAATATCCAAACCAGAAAGAAAGGGGAAAACAAGCCCATGAATTTGACATGAACAATTAACTACAGCCTTCACCAAAAGAAGGCAAGTTGAACTAGATATAGATTGGTGTAAATCTATCTTAGAGCTCCCTATGGTAGTTATGCTTGGACTGTTTGTACTCTCTGAGATTAAAATTTGTGTGGTTCTTTGGCAACGCAATTCTGATCGTCAAACACCAAATTTACATACCATGCCACAGGTTTAATCTATGTTCTAGTAGATATATCTGACTGCAAAGGTATAAATGGATGTTGTCCCATCAGTGCCACCCACACCATTCCACTCTGCAGGAATGTAGCCCATGAAATGTAACAAAAGTTTGTTAATCACAATAAGTGTTTTGATTCATTTTTGTCAAGCTGTACATAATTCCTCCTAGAACTTGGTCCTTAGCGTTATATTCTTAATACTGGGCATGAATTGCCATGAGAGCCAAATGAGATTGCAGTCAATATCAGCCAATTAAAGTTGTACTTCCTCCTTTTTGTCTTGGTTTTGTTTGTTTGTTTTCTTCTTTCTTTCTATGGTCCCCTCTCTGTAGTCTCCTGCCTTATGTTTCAGGGGCTGTATTTTGACTCAGTAGTTGCACATCGTGCACCACAGTGAGGTTCTGATAGGTCACTGGGAGTATTACAGTGTCTGAACTAACAACTGCAAACGAACCAAGGAGGTCACTGCCACTGCAGACCACAGATATAACAGGCAGAAGAAAAAAAAGTGTGAAATATTAAGCCAAAACTCCCTCATGTAGTAAAGACAAAAAACACAGTTCATTAACAAATCACATAAAATAAATAATAAATTTACACATAAGTCTCACTGCTAAGGGTAATCAAAACTAGCAGTGATTATCATGAGATTTTATTTAAAAGTTTCCTCTAAATTCCTGACATAAGCATACCTTTCTAAATCAAGCTACATAAAGACCTTTTCGTTTGTGCCTTTGGATTTTGGTAAAAATGTTTCATATAATAAAATTCCATTTTACTTTAATGTAAACCTAAAATACAAATAATACAGTTTTCAAAGGAAAAAAAATAAATGTTTGGAACAGGAAAACAAGTAAGTTAATTTGCTTTGTAATATTTTTGGGTTTAAATTTTATCACATTTCAAAAAAATTATTTTTCAAAAGTATAATTTTTACTTGTCTCTCTTCTCCCAGAAAGGAAAACCAGGATAGTCATATCAAAGTGAACATTTTCAGTCAAATGGGAAGTTTTCTGTGCAAATAGATTTTCAGTATAACACTAAACCAACCCCATTTGCTTCATTGGTTGATGGCTCTAATTAATGTTCCTGCAACGTGTGGGACTTAAACTACTCCCCACTAAAGTTAATGAAACTCCAGTTAGTGACTTGCATGCTGGATTGGTCCCCAGTACAGGCTGAAGAAGAAAGGAGGGAATCTAGCCTTGGTTTCTGTCCCTGACATCCATGAAATAGTTGGAAACCCTGAGATTACCCTCAGCCTCTGGACCCGCAGTTTCTGCTCCTACATCAAAGTCAAGAAGCTTCATCAGAATAGACCAGCTTGTGAAGTTGGGGTGGAGAAGTTCTGGTGCTGTTACCCAGTGGTGAAAGACAGTCTTCAAATGCATAAAATCACTGAACCTTCCCCTGTGACCAGAAGGTTCGCCCACAGCTGTGTTCTCCTCTGCTACAAGAGACACATCGCAGACATTAGGCAGACAGATTGTTCATTCTCCTGAAGCAATGTTTGAAATAAACGACTCCCCTCCTGCATCCCTGTCTGCTGCACAGACGTGGCTGCAGTGTCGCCACTGCCCTGGGGTGCTCACCCTGCATAAATCTGTGCGGTGGTTTCTGGCTGCGGTATCTACCCCAGACTTGTCTCAGTTCCTCATTCAAACTGCAAAATACAGGTACAGCCCCTACCACTGGAGCTCTCCCCGGGGGAAGCATCCCATGCTCCCCGTGTGCACCTGGGGAGGACACAGAGAGAGTGGGATCTCCCACTTGGGAATCCTCTCAGTCCAGCCAGCACAGCCCGAGGAGCAGGGAAGTGCACTCTGTCAGGGTACAGGAACGGGGATTTTAGGCTCGTGGAGGATGTCACAGCCTGAGAGAGATCAGAAGAGAGGTGTGTGGTAGAACACCACTTGCCTCCCTTAAAAGAAGTGAGCCATATGCATTTAATTCAAAGAAGAGATTTGTGAGACTGCCCCTGATGAGGGGTCCTGGCTACCAGACACCAGGTGATTGAAGCAGCTACCCGCAGTCTTGATCAGGAGCTTGAGTCTGACATATGGCCAAGATTTTCTGACAAACCTCGGCATTCAGTGTAAGGTTTTTTTCTCCTTTCTCATCCCCCGACTTTTCTTTGTGAAAACGCTCTTTGAGGTGCCTTATACTTTCATTTCATCGTACAGAACAGCTGAGGTGCCCTAGAGGTCCAATAGTCTATTCTTTGAGGCAAGGACTGTCAAGTTAGCTTTCTCTTTTTTTTTTCCCCAGCACCTTCCACATGATGTGATTTAAATGGCAGGTAAAAGGCCAGTGTTATCAGGCTAATACCTGAAAGTAATTAGCACACACAAGTCATGTGAATTTGTTTAAAGAATTAATATTCATCATAACTGCAACTCACACATTCTACCGGTTTTCCCCTTCGGAGCTGGCAAATATCAAAGGCTTAGTCTTGCATAAAGCATACCAGAATACATATTTAAAAAAGTTTCTTACATATTTTTTGCTGGAGAAAATAATTCCTCTGTTAAAATAAAAAGACAGGAAGCAACTGTAAATTCATTGTTGGTATCGGTTTTCACTCTTAGGAAACTGGGCTATCTACACTGCAACATGACCCTGAGTATCTGTTGCCTGTGACCACCAGAACCACCACACTATCCAGGACACATAAAGGAAGCTCTCAATTAAGACAGGTATTTCACCTCGTGTACAAAATTTAACATGTGAATTTTCTTCTGCTGAAAACAGGATTTTGCAATGTTCAAAGGAAAAAAAACCATTCAGGCAGAGTCTGCTTCCATGCTAGATGCAAAAGTGAAGCCTTGTCCAGTTGGATTGAGACATAAATGCATCACCAGTTTGTACACACGATTGTCTGCTGGAAGTTACCGAAAAGCAAGGAGAGATGGCAGGAAGCTGGATAAGCAGGCACACTTCTGAACTCAAGTTTATAAGGCCTTTATGGGAAAGCAATAGCTAGGACATTTTTTTCTTCTAGTTTAGAAATGACTTGTGCCCTCTGGCTTGAGTATGATTTCCAAAGTATAGTGAAGAAATATCTGTAGAGGTAGTCCTGTAAATGCAAACTCCTGTTATATGTTTACTCACATCACCAACATTATTCCTCCAAATAGCTTTAGATGAGACAAGTATGGTCTAACTCCAGCATCAAAGCTCTGTGAATGTTTCCTTAACTTAGCCCTGCCACAGCAGAGATTTTTACATGCTTGTAGAAAAGGTCAGACTAAAAAGAAATTTGGAAAATAGACACACGTTTTCTTGAACGGGGCTTTGAGCAACCTGGCCTAGTGGAAGGTGTCCCTGCCCATGGGAGGGGGGAACTAGATGGAACTAGATGATCTTTAAGGTTCTTTCCAAGCTATGCTACAATTCTATGATTCCTCAGCCTTCGTGGCCAGCCCTACAGTTCCAATGCCTGATCACCCTTCCAATGAAGAAATTTTCTGTAATATCCAATCTAAATCTTCCTTGGTGCAACTTGAGGACATTTCTTCTTGTCCTATTGCCTGTTACCTGGGAGAAGAGACTGACTCCCACCTGTCTACTACATCCTTTTAGGTAATTGCGGAGAGCAGTGAAGTCTCTCTTAAGCTATGTCTGAAATTAAAGATGAATACTCTCTACTTTACCCTGATGGAGAAATTGAGAGAGCAATATTCATCTTCTGTGTGTTATCTCTCATTTTTTCACTGGGCATCTCCAGGCATAATCTGATTTCATTTTTTTGAAGTATCTATGAAGTAACCAAAGATATAATAAAGCCACAAACCTCTCAGTCTTCTCTCTGGCGTGAGCAGACATCATCTCCATCAGCCTTTCTGTGTTCATGATGTTCTCCAGATCCTTGACCATCTGGATGGTCTTTTGCTAGATTCCCTCTGATGTACCCATGTCTCTCGTGTCCTGAGGAGCAGAGCTTCCTGGACATGTCTCACCAGTTCCAAGCAGAGAAGGATCTGTTCCCTCAGCCCACCGGCAGTGGTCTGTCTAATGTATCCCAGGATGCTGTTGACTTTTGCTGCAAGAGCACTTTGTTGTCTCATGGTCAACCAACTGATCATGCCCACCCCAGACCCTCTTTTGCTGAGCTGCTTCCAACCCGAACTTCCCAATAAAACAACAATCATAATAAGAAATAGACAACACTAATTAGCAAAATTATATCAATATTTTCTTTTTCAGTTTTGAGGCCAGACAGAGAGAGAACAATATGCCATGGGAGAGACGTGGCCCTCCTTCCTCTGGGGAATCGGGGTGCAGGACTGCCAGCCCGAGCAGCGTGGTTGCCTCCGGTGTTTGTTTTCCATAAGGGGAAGGAAGTGTTTGCTTATCTGCTGTGCCTGTGTTTAAACTGACTTTAGGAGTCTAATTGCCTGGTGTTTTCTATTGTGTGTTTGCTTGCTGTCTTGACTTGGTTTGGACTGGAGTGTGTTTGTTCTGAGTGATTTTGGAGTTTGTTTGCTTTACGGGAAGGCAGGGATTTAACTAGATGGAAACTTATGGTGTGACTGTGCCAGCTGCTTCAGACAAGGAGCTTCTCTGCTCTCCAAACACCACTTTCTCTGGAGCTTTGTCTGGTTTTTCCTCTATGTAGGCAGGGATATCTCATGCAAAAAGGGGTCACCACTTACTTCTTCATTTCAGGTCCATTGCAAAAAGAATTCTTCAGGAAGAAAGAAGAAAATTCTCGATATTTTCTAAACAATTCCTCCATGTTCTTTTTTTTCCCCAAACAACAAACAGGTTAAACTAATTTGTTATTTTTAGTCATAAGCACCTGTAAAACTAAACAAACAGACAGAAATTTATTTTCTGTGAGGAACGCACAAATTAGAATGACAAATATGATATTTAGGGTTAATTATATATAGTCGGAAAGTTTATATCAGCAGCTAGCCTGTCAGGGTAGGGAAGTTTTTAAGACAAAAATTTCCTTAGTAAAGCTTCCAAACAAACAAATGAAATGAGATAAATAAGCAACAACAAAGAAAAAAAAAACCTCAGAACCCAACAAAACCTGGGCAGACAAGCTGGCCAGTTCATTTTTGGGGAGGAGGAGGGAGGACAGGACAAGGATGGGTGGAAGAAAAAATCTCACTGTTTGCATTTTTTCTTCTCGTGACATGTAATATGTCAGGAAATTTTCAAAGTAAAACAAAATTGGAAAACAGAAATATTTTTTTATTGTTCCGGAAGTAATCTTAGACCCATAATTTCTAAACAATGAGAAACTTCCAGTGTTTTGTTTTTTTTTTTTCTGGGTCAGACAAAACAAGCATCCATTTCTTCAGTGTAGCCTTTTTATTTTTAATTGTTTGTTTGCAGAAGTGCATTGTAAGTGATTAGACAGGAATACATTAAGCAAAGCACAGACCAAGGAGGTGAAAAAAAGATCCCTAAACATTCTCACTGGAGAGAACCATAGGAAGGGAGTTCTGAAGCATCACCTGTAATTCTGTGGGTAGTGAAATGATACGAATCCCTAGCCTCCTCTTTGAAAGCACTGGGAAAGGGGGATCCTTAAAATGCGAGGAGAGCTACTGCTGTTTGTGTTCTGAAGGCTTGTGAAGAGCGGGATGTGGCGATGTTTATTTGCAGTCTATCAGGCAGCCACTAGATGTCTCTGATTATTGCACACAGTTCCAGCACGATTCAGTCCCTGGTAAACAAAGGAGACAAAAGTGGATCTAAAGAGGTGCGGAAGGCATTTGATGTAGATCCTGGCTTATATTTGTTGTTTTAGATAAATATCCTCCTTTTAAAATGATCCTGCATATTACAAAAATATAATTTTTTTTTCATATAGCCAAAGTTCCTTTTATCACAAAAGATTCAGGTGTTTCCTCTCCTCCTTGTGAATTCCAGATTGTGTAAATAAGTGTTTTTTCAAAATTTTTTTATGGTAAATGAATATATGGATAAAAGTTCACATGATAGCTATTATTTCAGTTTGATAGAATACAGCACGGTGTTGTCCCAAACCTACTTTATTTATTTGAAAATATGCCATATAATGAATGAAATGTCTGATAAATACTAACTCTTTTCATTGAAAACATATAAATGGTTTTCTTGCATGTGCAACAAACAGTTGAGAATGGTATGCTGGCCGTGTTTGGTTGAGTATACAACACCCATTTAAAATCTCTTGGAGCAGGACATTTTGATTGAAAAGACAATATATAACATATTTTTCCTAAATGGAGCACAAGATGTCAGAAACCAAGCCAAATTCAAACCTTTTCACCTCAGACCACTGATGATAAGGAATATATCCTTATACACATATGCATGCAGATTTATAAATAGTTGGGGTTTCTTCTGTAAGTGTGCAAATATAGGTGCCAGCTCTTTGCTACTTTCTTCTTGCAAAACAATATATAGTGAGTTTCAAACGGTATATAAAATGGAATTACTCTGTAACTGAGATTGATACAGCCATACCATTTAAAAGAAGAAGAAAACTTAAACAAGGTTCTGAATATAATGACATGTTAAATTCAAGAGCTATTCAATCTGCAGTCTTTTTGTGTCTCCTGTGGGTCCATATGGAAAGATATCTGGAAGAGAAAGGAGAGAGGTTTGGCACTTTGTAGAAACCTGCAGGTTCAGCTGTTTATTTTTCTAAAAAAGTCCCTCCAGAGCAGATAGAACCCGAGTCTGACAACTCAGCTGCCACCTTCAATTTCACCAGTTCCTTAATAATGTTCTGAAGTGGGTTAAAACCTCTGGGATGAGTTAAATATATCATTTCATCCTTATAATGATCGTTGGAAAGGTTTACTCATTGCCATTGTTGGCAACAAATTTTTCTTTGTGCTGTGCCAGCCACGCTGAAGGAAGGCATCTCTCTAGTCCATGTTGTGATTAAGTGTGCTGGGATGTCACACTAGCAAAGGACTTCTTGGTAGAGAGCAAAAGTGATAGAAATAGGAAGTGAGATTCTCAGGGAGATAAATGAGTAGGAGAGATTTATTGATGAAGCATAGATAGTGCTAAGAGTAGAAGTTAAAATAGCAGAAAATGAGGTTCAAGGGAGCAAATTGAGGGAAGAGATTTGTACTACAGGGAGAAGCAGCAAATGGAAAGTGCATAGTCTTGATGAAAGAGCATGAAAAACATGGGCAAGAAACAGAGATGTGAAGCTATAAACATCTCCTGGTCCTCCCGTGTGGGCAACCCATTTTAGCAATCTACCTGCAGTGTCATTACTGGAAATGAAATTTGGTATTTACATGATGGTTCTGAAAGGTGGTGGGCCACATGTATTGCTGCTGTAATCCCACTGGTGTCACCATAGACTGTGAAGTTCCTCTGAGGGAAGCACACTTGAATGTCACACCTGCAGTTAATAAACCCCATCACATCTCAGCACACCTCAACCCCTCTCCCCTGATCAAAGGCAGTGGTTCATGATAAACCAGACAGAACAGCTGGCTTGAGGCTTTTGTGCCTGCTCTTAGGAACCAGACTCATTGTCAAGATTTGCTACTCTATTTAGCTAGTGTAAGTCTTACTCTATTTCTCAATTTACACCTACAACACATTTGACCCAGAGCTGTAAAAACTTATCTTGAGCAGCCTTTACTCCAGTTAGTTAGCACAATCATAATTATTTGTAGCGGTTTTAAATTCAGAGAGCTAGGAGCACAAATGATTACATTTGCTTGGATGTGTCTGCAGATGAGGTTTGTAACACAATTGTAATGAACTTTGACGCAGAGAGTCTGAGCTAATTCTGCTCCATTGAAAGGCAATAATTCAGTGCAGAAAGAAAGTCATCAGAAGGGAAGGATGTCATCTAAACTGTGAATGTAAAGAGGATTGACTCTCCTAAGAATAAAGGCAGATGGAAAGACTGCAGTTTAGGTTGGAAGAGCATAAACTTGACGTAACTATTTCTGCATTGGTGAAGCTTGAATCAGAGCTCATTGTGGCTCAGCCAGATGCTAGATCTCATTCAAGCTCAGGGTGTGATTCTCACCACTCACTCAGTTTAATACTGATCACAGAGCTGCTCTACAGGTCCTGTAATTAAAAATAAATTACTTAAGGTACCTAGGTCAGAGTTTTGAAGCTAGTGCAGTACTGCAGTAGCTAGCAGGGCAACACAGGTTATCCTGACTGATCCAGTGGAATTAGGATTAGGTGGCCGCCCTTTGCAGAACCCAGCCCAGAGCTATGATCCCAGGGGCTACATCTGACAAAGAAAACTAATCACCTAGAATAATAAAACACATTAACTACCCAAAAAATGGTAAGAACAGGGGTCTGTCCAACCTTCGCTGCAGGCAGGCAGATAAGGCACAACACTTTTGTCTCAAAGTCAGAATGTGGAAAACTTATTTATTCAGAAATCAACCAGAGTAGGCTGTGATCCCTTCTATTGCAGGACTTATGGTTGCATGGCTCCAACCATAGTGCCCTCTTCAGATGGTACCTACAAAGCAAATGCTACCTATATGAAGAAGTTTTCCCTAACATTTGATTATTCTTGGTTAAGCCAAGGTAAATGGGAGTGAGATTAAACCTGATTATGAATATTCAACCCGGTAACAACGTCATCCACACAGGAAAAATATATCTTGCCAGCAACCAAAAGCAATAGATTGTTTCTGGTCTCCATGATTCCTAGGCATCTGGGCTATGTAAAAATAATTAAGATAAGAAGTTAGCTTTCTATCCAACAGTCGTTGGAATAATAATGTGAAAGTTCCCTCTACTCATATCTTGTCTGACCAGTGAGTTCCTTCAAATTGTGCTGTTTTCTAGCCTGGCAATGGTTTCAGACAAACCACATTCAAATCCAAGTCCAAAACTCAACTCTACTTCAATAATTTCTTCACATAAGTACCTGTAGAGAAACAGACATCGACGCAGCTCAGCAAATAAAGCAATTTCCCTTCTCTGGGGAAGAAGAAAAAGAAAAAGATTATAGCTGTCCTGTCTAATCTGAAATATTTGAGACATACTGAATTACTGCACTGATGAGACCTATGATTTCCACGAGAAAATGAGACATGTAGGCTCCCTCTGGGAAGGTGTTTGACTTTGGCAGAAACATGCATGTTCCCCCAGGCTGGGATGCAACTGGAAATGTACCATCGATCCGTAAACTGACTGATTTCTTATTCTGCTTGCCATGCACAGTGTTATCACCGAAGAAGCTGTTCCGCATTTAAAGCAAGAAGCAACTGCAGACCAGCTCTGGTGGGGGGTCATGAGTGTATCTGTTATCCTAGATGCCATATTTCAGGAAAGGAGAGAAGATTAATGCCTTTCAGAAGTTTCCAGCTGCTTATGCTGCACTCATTTCAACATATTTGTTGGGTCCATCAATCCTATGCCCTTTCCCAACTTTTAATTGGCCATGACGATAAATCAGAGATCCCAGATTATCCCCTCCATCCCCTCTCTACTCTGTGTAGCCCCCAAAAGAAGGAAGAAGCAAAATTTTCACTACTCAGTTCAAACAGTAAAGCCTAAGTTGATGTCCAGGTGAAGTATCAGGGACAGCTTGACAACCCTCTTGATAAAGAAGAGCAGCAAATTAAAACCTATGGGAGAACATGAGTTATTGCACAGTGACACATGACTCAGTCTGGGCTGGTCCTTCAGTGTTTTAGGGTCTTCCAGAGTCCTCTGCTCTGATAGACCCATCTCAGATATCAAACCTGAAAGGGGGTTGTAGCTGGGTGGTGGTCAGTCTCTTCTTCCTGATAACGAGAGACAGGGTGAGAGGAAATGGCCTCAAGTTTTGCCAGGGGAAGTTTAGGTTGGATATTAGAAATCTTTTTTTTCACCGTAGTGTAGTCAAGCATTGGAACAGGCTGCTCAGGGAAGTGGTGGAGTCACCATCCTTGGAAATGTTCAAGAAAAGTACGGGTATGTCATTTGGGACATGGTTTAGGGGTAATTTGGCAGTGCTGGGTTAACAGCTGGGCTCAATGATCTTAGTCACCTCTTTTCTTCCTCAAGCACTATAACCATGATCAGCCTTTAATGACCAATCACTTGACAGTCTATTGTGGGATTTGGGATGAAATGAATGAAAAAAAATCTGCAACTGGGAAGAAAAAAAAAAATAATAAAAGCAGCGTCCTTAGAAGCATGCGGTCAAACTATGGTACTGACATGAATGGTTTGCTGCATGTTCATAAGCTATGGTGCAAATAGCAGATTTAGGATACAGCAGTTCCTGTTTGGTTGTTTTTTCACCATTTAACACCTGTCAATGCACTCCATGTCCTTCTTTGTCTGATTCCTTGTCAAAAAGGAAATCAAAACCCCAAAACAAGACAGGTCATAAATCTCAAATCCCATCATTAGAATTATTTGTAAAATGCCTTAACAACTATTGGCAAGGTTTTATTAGAGGCTGGTAGGTTAGTGCAAGTCCAGTATGAATGCTTGTTTTCATCTGAAAACCTGCTGACAACGGGTTTGGGGTGGAGAGAGAACAATACAGTAGAGCAATGAAAGAATGAATGGTTGGAGAGACAATGGATGAATAAGTAGAAGTAGCTTATATTCATCGCTGGAAGTAGAGCGTTCCTCTTAACTTCAGGCCAAGAAAAATGGTTGTGTATGGGTTAAAATAAGACATAAAGCACAAAATGTAGGAACTTGTCTTCCAGTCTGTTGTTCAGGTGACAGATGACTTTGTAAATGTCACACAACTTTTTCTTCCCATATGAAAAAATAAAGAATCTGATCAATTCCTCCCTGCTCCCCCCTGCTTCCCCAGGCATCTTCTGCAACCGATGCAAAGCATAGCATTCAGTGTCAAAGCCTGTTACATGCTGCTATCTCCTAATAATATTAAAATGAAAATGAACGTAGCTCCCAAACAATCTTTAAATCAATTCTAATGTGATAAAAATGAATATCCCCTCTTTCTTTTCCTCCTCCCCTCTCCCTTCCCTGTCTCTTGAACGTTTACTACAGCATTTTGTCTGCAGCAATGGATTCAATTGTCACATTGCTGATTGGTGTCCAGTCTCTCAAATTTGGCGTAATTGTTCTGTTAAAAGTGTTGCTCTACCTACATTTTTAAGACCTGGAGCTGCAGCATGTTTTTGGTGTAACTGAACTGACTGTAAGAATCAGAGAGTCACAAAATATAGACAAGGCTGGGAGGGACCACTGCAGCTCATCTACTCCAGCCTCCCTGCTCCAGCAGGGTCCCCTACAGCACATTTCTCAGGACTGTGTCCAGATGGCTTTGGAGTATCTTCAGGGAAGGAGACTCCACAACCTTTCTGGGAAATCTGTTCTAGTGCTCAGTCACCTGCACATTAAAGAAATTCTTCCTCAAGTTCACGAGGAATTTCCTATCCGCCAGTTTCTGCCCAAGGCCACTCATCCCTTTGCTTGGCACTACCGAGCAGACCCTGGATCCATCCTCTTGGCACCCTCCCTCCAGACATTTACACACAGTGGTAAGATTCCCTCTCCGTGTCCTCTGTTCCAGGCTAAAAGGAAGATAAGAACTTTTACAGTGGCAGGGAAGCAAGTAACTTCTCCTTTTCCCAATCTCAGGATGGTCTATATACACAGGTCTATATTTTCCAGACCTTGTCTTTATGTGGTCTACCCTTCGTGCTTACCAAAACTGTTGTTTCTGGTTATTCCCTCCTTGGCTTCTACTGCTGCTATGAAATAGCCAGGATATTGGCTGGACATCCAGGAATGACAGGATAAAAGTGTCCTTTGACTCTTTCCATGCTTCTCGTGTGCACTTAACTTGTTCTGGGAAACTAAAGGCTTTTGAAGAATGCTGAAAAAGGGTATTTGCCACATAACCTCCCTCCCATAAAAAACCAAAAAAACCTAATAACTGATTTTTTATGACCAGATATTGTGAAGTAGTCTAAATTCATTTTTAATGCATTAATCATTATAACTTGCAAAGACTGATATTCAGACAAAAGCTTCAAAGTCTCAGACAAGGGTAGGCTGATTATAAGAACATTTTTGCAAGAATAAGTTAGAACACTTCTCTACGAATAAGTGGAAAAAGTAGTTGGTATTCTTGTTTTAAATAATTAATATGGATTACTTTTCACAGATGAAAAAGATACTGAGTATTGGATCCCAAAATATCACATAAAATGTGCAATCAGCCCTCAAAAACTCCTTTTGGTGGAATTCCAGTGAGGTCATGGTCCATACCTATCATGATTAAATAGTCTTTAATGATTAAATAACAAGGACCTGGGGAAAAAAAAGAAATAAACAGAAAATTGTTTACTGAGAGCATTTTCAGATGACATAAATTTGGGTGCAGCAGTAAATAATGAGCAGAATGGATGACTGACTTGGAGCTCTCTAGATTGCTTGGTAAGCTGGGTGTAGGCAAACAGTTGGGGCCAAATGTGCCATTACAAATCCAGCGAACAAAAAGAATTGAAGCTGACTATACAAATAGAAAGTTAATGCAAGGAATTAGTAATTTTTAAACATGGCTATAGTTACTGCTCATCCATGTTCCCTTTGTACAATCTTCTCACATCAGGGTTCAGACATAATTTTTTTTTTTTTCAGTCATCCCCATATGAATTCAGTATTTCATTTTATTTTACTCAGCAGCGGTAAAACATATGTGAAGATTTGATTAGTCTGTAAATATCTGCATACAGAACATTGCGGACAACGTTGCAGCAGTGTTCAATGGCTGGTTGTTAAAGCTACAGAAATTCAAACAGAAAATAAAGCACAGATTTAAACAGCGAAACTATTAACCATGGGAGCTATTTACCAAAGATGATGATAGATTTTCCATCTCTGGGTGTTCTTAAAATGGGTTTGCTGTTCTTTTCCTACTTCAAACAGAGATTTTGGACTCAATGTAGGAATTAATATAAGTGACTCCCAGGGCTTTCTTTGTGGAAAGAGGTTTTCCTTTATCCAGAGAGCTAAAGAAATTACACTGTCAGCAGTGCTTTGTTTGGCCCAAGATTTAACCAAGTAGAAGAGTGACCGTGAGACATTCACCCACATGTATTTTTGCACCAAGCCCAATTCAGTTAGCTCTCAGGACACGGCCCAGAGGATCAAGGGTGCACTGTTAATTGTCTTTGTGCCTTTAAAGTAACACCTATTTTCCCTGATATACTCAACCTTTTCAACTCAATCCTGAATTTGGCAATGCTTCAAGCTATTTATTATGATTTAGAAATAAATCCTCAATTCTCATGACACAGCTGCTTTTGTCACAATAACCACCTGGGCACAACAGGCTCCTGTGGTGAAGCTTGATAGGTTAATCGAGCTTCACAAAGCTTGCAACGAGGTTTGAGATGCTTGGATAAAAATAATAAATATTGGGTGGAATCACCATTAATATTCTTTAAAATCTCTTAGGTATAGTGGCTCTCAGACATATTAAGAACGTTAGCAAAGCATTAGTCAATATATACATCAGCAGCTTTCTCTCCTCAAACTTCCTTTCTATAAGAACAGAGAATTATTGTTTTTTTTCCATAGATTCAACACTGAAACATTAGGTTTGGAATAGGGACCCTAGTGAGTGGCATATCTTGTGCTTGTGCTTCACAGCAAGACTGAATTAATTTTCCTTGAGACATTACTGTGAGACTGATTATAAGTCTGCCCTTGAATGCTTCTAAGAGAAAGTGATGTGACCTCCCTTGGCAGTTTGTTCCATGGATCTAGCTGTCCTAATAGTTATAAAGTTTGTCTTAATCATTAACTAAAATTTCCCCTTTGTTGCAGCTTCATCCCATTACTTCTTGTTCTGACCTTGGTGACTAATTATAATAATTGGCCCCTGACCTCCTCCTATTATTCTTTATGTATTTGGGAGAGAGATGGGTGTAGACCAGAAAACGTGGAACCATATCCTAATGCCCTGACAACCTCAGGAAAACACACAGCTTTGGGACTTTTGTTTGACCTACAGTAAGATTAAAAGCCATGCACAAAAGTTAGAACAGCATTCAGTCAAGTGCAACAAGAAAAGCTTCTCTAGGTACACTGGTAATACAAGGAAAACTAGGGAAAATGTGGGCCCTTCCTGGAATGGCAATGGGACACCTGGTTACTTGGGACCAGGTAGGCTGATGAAAAGACAGAGGTGCTCAACAACTTTTTTTATCTGTCTTCACTAGACAGTGTTCCAGCATAAGAGGGGCATGGACCTGCTGGAGTGAGTCCAGAGAAGGCCACCAAGATGATCTATGGGCTGGAGAACCTCTGCTGTGAAGACAGGCTGAGAGCATTTTGTTTGTTCAGCCTCGAGAAGTCTCTGGGAAGAACTTCTGGAACCTTCCAGTACCTAAAGGGCTATGAGAGCTATGGAGAGGGACATTTTACAAGGGCATGGAGTAACAGGACAAGGTGGAATGGCTTTAAACTGAAGGACAATAGGTTTAGATTAGATACTAGGAATAAATTCTTTACTGTCAGGGTGTCAAGGCACTGGCACAGGTTGCCCAGAGAAGCTGGGAATGCCAATCTCTGGAACTGTTCAAGGCCAAGGTGGATGGGGCTCTGAGCAACCTGGTCTAGTGAAAGGTGTGTCTGCCCATGACAGGGGCATTGTAACCAAGGGATCTTTAAGGGGCCTTCCAACCCAAACTATTCTATGCTTTCAGAAAAGATCTCTTATACTCCAGTTGCTATGTAAGTTGATCAAATTTTCCATATTAACAACACAAAAAATGTTAGCTGAACTGAACTGAGCTTACCACAGAAAATTTGGTCATCTTTTAATGAAGAACATTAGTATGTCATGTACCCTCCGTCCTGCATCTATCAAATATGATTTTCTGGGAAAAGAAGCTTCTGTATTCCTTCTATTGGATTAGCACCTAATGGTTGGATCAGCCATTGACATTGCCTAAAGTTGTCTTGAAATGCTATCAAAATTAGGTCCTGTTAATAGGACTTGTAACAATATTCATCAACAATTTAACATTATAAAAAAAAAAAACCACATTTTTTTGAAATGAATATATTTATCTTGTAACTAATAGATACTCTTTTTTGCTTACAGTCTGTGTTGAAGAGTTACACAGGATTAGAAAAAAACTATATATTTACTCCAGTGCCTAATAATTTGCTCCATGGGTCTTGTACTGAGGGGAAAAAAAAATTTTTTTTTTACAAACCTTTGTAGCAAATTTATTTTAAAGGCCTCTGCTGCTTCTTCATTATCTGTGGAACTGCAATACTATTGCACTTGGCTGTACTTCTCTGCCATGTTGACAATCTTGGTGTCAGTGAAATCTGTAACTCACTGGCTTCAAGGGAAGCAATGAGAGCAGACCTTTTTTGCTCTGATAAATGGATTTTTCACCTAATTTGTGGAGGGAAAGGATCTGATGCATACAACAGCACACTCTAATTCAGCGGCCAAACTCACAGGTGGTGGGCAAAGAAACTGAAAAACCTGTCCTTAACTTCTTCTTCATTAACACAATACTTCTCTGGGGTAGTGCAGGAATGGCATATTGAAGTCTTGGTCCTAAATTAGGTAGGTAGATAAGTAAATTTTACTGGAGGGACCAGATTTCATGTCCTGCTTGACAGTTGTGACAGAAGGCAACATCTGAGTTACAGCACCTCCTCATTCTTGACATGTCACAAAATATTAACACCCTCGAGTATGATTAAATAAGTGACACATCATAATAACTTATCATATATCTTGAAGTAAATCAGAAGTCAGTGCTGGCCTCGTTTGATGATCTCAACTAGAACCAAATGTGAAAAAAAATTATACATTATTTGCAAGGTGAGAGCCAACATCTAACTAAGACATCCTGTGAAAGGGTTCTTCAGTAGTAACTAAAATGAAATTGAAATAACCCCATCAAAGGCAAGGAAGAACTATGTAGCCATCAACATAGTTCTTGTTTATGCAGTACACATTGCTCTGAAATGAAATGATAGGTTTTTCATGAAGGTAATTTCTCTTGGGAATGAAAAAAGCCAGCACAGGGTCAAAAGGTCTGAATTCCCATTGGCTGCTGTTCATTGCCTTGTCATGGGACAGAGGCTGCTAAATTATGCAAATTTGTTTGTTACAATGTGAGATAGACTCAGCAAGAGAGAGAAACTGTTTTTTTATCTTTATTTAAAATATTTTTTAGGGTTTTTAAGATGTACTTAATGAAGAAAAATCCCTCTCTGTCATTATCTAAAATATTAAAATTTTGAAATATTAATTAGAAGTTCAATACTTATTAAAAGGACACTAGTTCTTTTTTTTTTTTTTTAAATCAGCATGATGATTTGCAGTTGTCAAAACCCCAGTCAATTTTACGTGTTCAGTTCCTGATCATTCAAAAAGACTGCAGGTTTGTGGATTTTTTTTTTTTTAAACATACTGCAGACAACTATTCTGAAGAAGACTTTTGATGAAGAGTATAATAAAATAGCTATTTTTTCAAAATCAGTCATACTGAAATGCAGACTTTCCCAACAAGCTTTTATCTCTATTCATTTGAAACCTTCAAAGGGAGGTATCAAACAGTCTTAAGAGTGTATTTTTTATAATTTACATTAGTTACTTTGCAGTTCCATATTTCATTATTCTATGCAGCTTGTATCAGGTGTCCTGAGATTCTTTCTCTTTGTATTATGGAGTGTCTTGATCACAGTTCTTCTGTGCTAGAGGATCACTTAGCTTTTCTTCACAGGACTGCAGCTGAGATCCATATCTCCCAGGAGACCATCTGTGATACAAGGTAAGTGACTCCCAGGAGGATATCACACAAATTTACATCAATTAGTAGGTTCAGAAACCAGAAATATCTGTTAGCTTGAGAAGTGGAGTTGGAAAAAAAAAAAAGGCAAGATAACCCCTCCTCAAGACTCATTAATGTCCTCTTTGAATTACTCTGCAGGGCCATGATGGAACCACAACCGTGGAAAAGACAGTGCTGCTACCCCTGAGTATCTCTGATGTCACACAGGCATATTTCCATAAATTTGGTTCAAAGTTCCTATATTTAGATATAGTGCAATATATTCCTATTTCCATAGAAGATTTAAAAACATATAGACTCTGACTTATATTTAACAGCATGACTCTATTTAAGCTGAAGACTATGCAGAGGCAGTCAAAGGTAGCATAGAGACAGAGATAGCCACACATGGAAAACCCTCCAGGAGGAATTTCTGTCATCCCACAGTAGGGAAGAACCAGAAATATCATGCTCCACTGCTTAAAATGTCCCTAGTGCCAATCTAAAGTGGGTAAGTGTGTAAAATATTAGGACGGGGAGTGCAGCACCCCAAAACCAATAATTTGTTATTTTCATGAGAATCTTCCATTGTATTTTATCTTTGCAGAAATGACTCAAATGTTATTAATCATATAATACAATATGGGTTACAGATGTCCACTCTGAATACTGCAGAAAAGAAGAAAGATAAAATCTGCCAGAGGAATATCAAACTACACCTGTTATTCAGAAGTGCAATTGTTTCTGCTGGTTCAAAGCAGTCTTAACTCAAGTGCCCCTGTGGTACATTTACATCCCTGGACTATTTTCATATTAATTCCCTAGAAGATAGCAAACTACCATGATGTTTGTGATAAAAAGGAACTCATACTAGAGAGGATAAGTGGCATAGTTATGACCATACAGAAGACATGTGACAAAGCAGGAACTTGAATGATATTAGGAAACATTTCCTCACTGAAAGGATGGTCAGGCACTGGAACAGGCTGCCTGTGGAAGTGGTGGACTCGCCATCCCTGGAAGTGTTCAACAAAAGGGTGAATATGGCATTTGGGGAGATGGTTTAGTGGTAATGGGGTAGTGCTGGGTTAATGCTTGGACTCAATGATCGTAGAGGTCTTTTCCAACCTTAATAATTCTGTGATTACAGCAGCACTGCTAATCTAACTACCTCTACTTCCTGAAAAAGGAGATAGACAGGTATCAAACAAGTAAACTAGAGACACAATGTATTAAGAGGAGCCTGCATGGCCTCAAACTGAGGAAATCAATTACTTAAACTGTTGAAAGCAGATGCATGAGTATAGTTAAAATATTCACATTAATAATTTACTCCTTTCAGCTTTTTATTTTATCAGCAGAATGGAGGAAAAGGGAAAAAAAAAGAAAAAAGATGTGTCTGTATTAGAAGTGATCAAAAAGGCCTTTTTCCTAAGAAAAGCTGTAACAGGACTTCATCAATTATAAACCAAGAAAGACAGGGGCAAGAAGATTGCTTGGCAGGTTGGTTTTCTGTAGGATTTTTTTCCCCTCCCCTCGCTTCATTCTTCCTTTGCTCCCTTTGCTCTCGTGGTCCTTCCTCAACCAGAAGCAGTTATGCCACAGTTAATGCACACCTGAAGTCCAGCACTGGACAACTCTGAGGTACAGCCACTCTTGGCAGGTTTTTTGGGCAGTGAAAAGGATGGATGGGGGCTATTTAGGCTTTGTGTGAGTGTAAGACATCGTCCTTCTGTAGCATTTTGCTTCTGATTGTGGAGTCCTGAGCCCAGCCTGAAACTATCAAAGACACAAGTGCAAAGAGACCATCCAGTATGGAGATTTAATGACAGATACTTATATTATTCAGTCAAACAGGAGGGGGAAAAAAAGTCTTTCAAGATCTGACGATAAGTTCTCTTCCTTCTGCCTGCACCAAGACTGTTTTCAATTCTGCTGAAGAACTAGTTTGCTCTTTCTCATTCCAAACATCCCTTTTCTTCTCTTTTCTTCTCTTTTCCCCTTTCTTTCTTTTCTTTTCCTTTTAGGTTCTCAATTTTTCTTTTTTATCTTCTACCTCTTTGTTCCTCTTCTCTGTGGACTCCTCTGCTGAGATCAGATTTCTTTTGTTTTTGTCACTGTCATTTTCACTTTCTAAAACTCATTATTTCTTTTGATGACCAGCATTCATACTTCTAATAATTCAGATATAAAGAAAGGCAGTATGTAAAGGGAATAGCTAATAACTTCCCCTGTTAATGTTTCAGTCTGCAACAGGAGCTGACATCCTCAGGAGGACATGGTAACAAGTTTTGGAGAAACTTGTGAGGGACCTGCCATGGAAATTAACAGGAGAGACCCTAGTCACAGACAAAGAATAGCAAATTCTTCCCTGGGCTGGTGACAGCCCCTTAACTCATTTGCGTTTTCTTCTCAGAAGCATGACAGAAAAAGCCTACAGATGGGAAAAGGAG
This sequence comes from Ptilonorhynchus violaceus, assembly GCA_013397565.1. NCBI lineage: Eukaryota > Metazoa > Chordata > Aves > Passeriformes > Ptilonorhynchidae > Ptilonorhynchus > Ptilonorhynchus violaceus. The sequence goes on from VZRJ01002438.1 coordinate 67,023, forward strand.
GTGCAAGGATTGATGTTCAAATATCATGAAAATGGACCAGATCCTCAGCTGGCATAAATCAGGGCAGACCCACAGGAATCAATGCAGCTATGCCAATTTACACCAGATGAAGACCTGGCTCAATAAATCTATCACACTCTTGATAAAGGGGTGAGTGGGGAGGGGGAGTGCACTGTGAATTAGTGTCTGTTCAAATAGCAGTGAAATAGAAACACATCTCCTTCTTGTTGCAGGGGGATAGATGTGGAAAATGCTTCATTTGAAGGAAAAACCTATCCCTAGGGACTCCCTGCACACCTTGCTCCAGTTCCTGTGAGGGAAATGAAGCCCAAAGCATCCACTCCACCCCAGTGCTTGTCCAAAGGTTCAAAGGAGATGGACACATTGATTTCACATTGCACAGAGGGGACTATTAACAATTGGCTGTTTAAATGTAAAAGAAACAACCCTTCTTTAAGGGTTTTGCCCTGAAAACCCCAGCCAGAGTGCCCTGAGCTGGTGTTCAGAGTATGGTATCTCCTCTACCAGTCATGCAGCTGTTAACCCACAGCTTTCCAGTATTTGAGCATTTGTGGTAATTAAATGAAATACTGGTTGTTTTTTTTTTTTTTTTCCTTCACCTTTGGTGTCTCTTTTGTGTTTAAAATAATGATTTGGGGCTTGCTTCTGGTTTTGAGCTGTGACAGATCTGAGGTGTTGCTGAAAGGCAAATTAATGACGATATGAGTGATTTTCCATTTTCCTTCCACTGGTGCTCTCCTAATATTTACTCTCCCTCACTTTTCATCCCCAATATCGATACAGATAAGAAGGAAGTGAGAAACAGAATGAAAAGAAATCCTGAAAGAAAACAAACTGAAAGAAAACAGATTTTTTTTCCGTTTGAGGAGTAAAAATCTCAATCAAAAATATCATAGAACAAACAAGTGAAAGTTTAAGGTTGGATGAATAGGAACTTTTGCTTAGTTTGCAATGTTTTAGGTTGACTTTTCCTTTTTGAGAGAAAAACCTAATGGCTTGAGAGACCACAAGTACCTTGCAGATATTGTCATTGAGGTCATTCAATATTGGAACTCTCCTTTATAATTTGCTGGGATTTTTTTTGTTTTGTTCTGTGTGATTTTTTTTCTTTTTTTTTTTTTTTCTCTTAGTTTATAATGTATATTGGATTTCAGTATAGCTAAAGAAATATAGTGCATATCAGCCAAAACTAAATACCAGCTGGTTGTCAGAAATTAACACAGGGACAGATACTTTCCCAGTGACAAAATTGAGTAATTTCTCATTTAACATAACAAAGAAGGAAAAAGAAGCTATCGAGTCTAAGGACAGAATGGAAAGCAACAAACATAAAATGACAAAATTACATTCAGACTCCAAATGAAAAGTTTCTGTATCTGTTCATCTCTGGAAAACTCATGGGGAGAATAAAACAGGCAATGCTTCCATTTGTTTTATTGATAAAACTCGAAAAACTAGCAAGATCCAAGACCATACAGTTCCAAACCATCAAAGCAGGGGAATTCTGTCACAATCAGACCAGTGCAGCTAACAAGCACAGACAAACGTGTTGAGGATTTTTATCAATTGGATTAAAATAACGAAAAAGGAAACTAAGGAACTGGCCTTAGTGGCCAAGGAGGTCTTCTCCAATTTTTGTGTCTCTAATACATAAAAAACCTGTATTTTTTTAAAGCAGTTTTTGTTAAATCATTCAATGCCCTTTGTTAATGTGCAAACTCAGAAAGACCTACCTCGGATGAAAATTTTACCGTGTGAATTCTGATGCTTGGTTTTCCTTCTTCTCATCTCAGGGATGAGAGACCAACCTGTCCACATGCACTAGATCTCTGCAAAATACTGACCTACACTATAGATAGAAACCCACAAATCCATCCTCTACAAAAATATAAGGATTATAATTTCTCTCACCCAAGCAATTCCCAAGGATATGCATGGAAAGCAACAGAGTGGGTCTGAACATTTCTTAACTCCAAAGAGTACAGTGAACAAGATGTCAATTTTTTCCCTTTGTGTTGATTTGAACATATGCACAAGCTTGACTTCTGAACACGGAAGGACTCGAGTCACAGAAAAAACACTTTAATAGTTCTTCTCTTTCACCAGGGCATGATTGTATTCTTTCTGCCTCTCTTCTGCCTTTGTTTTCTTTTTTTTCTTAGCCACGTATCCAGGCCTTTTCTTGCTGACAGGCCCTTTTCTATTACTTCTATTTCTGTTTCTGCCCCTTCAACCTTTTATTCCCACCCCTTCTCTGAACAGCTGCAGACAAATTCACCCTCCCTCCTTCCCCACCACTGCTGTATGCTGATTCAGATGAGCTTTTCCACCCACATATTCCTCATCTCTGATTTATTTTGTGTGTGACCTGTGGTGGCTCCCATTGTTTCAGCTGCTTCTAAGTAGAGGGCCATGTAATTGTTCCCTCATTATCTCCAGGAGGAGGTGGCTGCTAGTCACACCCCCTTCCCTGAGGTTTCCCCCACCATAATGAAGCTTTGTGGTTATTTTCCTCAAATTAAAAATGCAAGAGAACAACAGGCAGATGTAACTCCATGGAGGGGATGAAATACCAAGAATTAAGAAAAGGAGAGAGAAAGCGAGAGAAAGTGACTACTGAATAGAAACAAAACATGTAAAGATAAATGCAGAGTTTAAGTTACAAAAATGTTCTAAAAGGTCCCCAAGGGGGAATGCAGGACTTTATTTAGAAAAAGACAGTCTTATCAGGGGTTACAATATATAAATATTGAAAAGCTCCCTAACAGGTTAGCCACACTGCTAGATGTCAGAGTGTTCTTTTCAAGATCCAACTTGCAGCAAATTGACTGTGAAAAGAAGGCAGAAAAAAAGAAGAAAGAAAAAGAAAGTAAGGAGAACTACTTGACAGAAGGCCTTCAAACCCCTTTTTTTCCTCCTCACTCAGCCATACTGCATATAAATGCACTTAAACATCTCTGAAATTCTTTGCTTATACAACCCCTTACAACTGTCTTGGACTATGATTTTCTCAGAAACTTGCTTTTCTTACTTCTGGAGGAGAGAAAAAAATTATATTTTCCCTGCCAATAACACCTCTGTCAAACGTCCTCAAAGGACAGCATTTCTTGCACCTATGTTTTTCCTCCAGAAGCTGCCATCTGCTGTAATGCATCTCTATTTTAAGCTTTAGAGCCACGTGACTTAAATCCACGTAAGTGTTGATTGTACATGATTGCCTTTATTGATTCTTCCTGGGACACAACTTACCTGTATCCAACTTCACATACAGTTTTAGTGTGGACTTTTCTCTCACTCTTTCTTTAATACTTTCTTTTCCCATCCCTCCATTTTTATGATTGTTCTTTTTACTGTGGCAGTGCCTGGGAATTTCAGGCATTTAGGACAAGTCCTATTAGGCTTTACGTGCAACAAGTGCTTCTGCAGGAATATAAAGAATACCTTTATCTTTCTCTGAAGGGCACCTTACATTGTAATAACAGCCGGTAAATCAAACCAAAATAAGCAGCCTGAGTAATCCAAAATTAGGGGGGAAATAGAAATTATTCTAGTGAGGGAGAGTGAATATATTAGAGCATAGTTTGAAACAAGTATTGCTGTGCTTTTTGGTAGGACTTTGGTTGGACTCATAGCCCTCTTCTCTTCAGATCATTAGGCTGTAGTAGCAAATAGATATTGATGCTCTTTCTAACTCTCTTTCACCACAATACTTCCAGCATAACATGTCTTTTGGCTATCTCTTGTGGTACTTAATTGAAATATTTAGGTGGGTAGTTAGGGGGTTTTCTCCAGTTTCTTTTTCTGATCAGTGGAATTTGCCAACAACTCGGTTATTTCTTTGATTTACTTTTGTCCCTCTCTTTCTCTAACAAATTCAGAGGTGATGCTGCTTTCAACATCAGTTTTATCTTGGGTATTCCTGTACAGATCTGAATTTTAATATATAATATCATGTTCAACTTACTTCAAATTATCTTAAAATTAAAAACTGACTAGTGCTTCCTTCACTGTTTAAAATTTACATCCTTTTTCCGTGCAGGGATTGAACAGCTATCCTGTGTGTCAGAGCAGTCCTGATTAAATCAACATGTTACTCATATGCTTAGAGTGAGGCACCTGCTTACGCTGTCTGCCCATGAGCCCCCGAGTGAGTGAAGTGGCTCGTGAACATCCTGAGAACAAATCTCCAGATTTACCTCCAAAAATAGTTGCTAATGCTTAAATGACATAATTTCTCTGTATTCAGGCAGGAAGGAGTGTGACTCCTCTCGAGTAGGATTTGGTAAATAGGCTCTTGAGAGGAGAGATCCAGAATTTTCCCTGCTTTTATTTGATACTATTTTGTTCCTTCTCCCCTTCCCCCTTCCCCTCCCCCTTTTCCCTTTTATTTTCTTTAAAAGATGGACTTGAGCTCAGATCATTTGCAAGACTTTTGGATACAGATCAGCAACTATACACAGGGAGTATGAATCTTGAATCTTCCATTTCACACTCGGCCTGAACAGGGTAATAGCTTGAGGTGCTGTCAGGACCTTCATCTGCAAGGAATGATGAGAGTAGCAAACTTTCCCTGATTACACAGCTGAGAAACGGGCCATAGGATCTTTGGATGACTGAACCATGGAGAACTAAAAAAGCATTTGATTTTTGCTGGTTTTTACATGTGTGCACACTGGAGCTGATGAATTAAAGGAAGAAGGAGTCTATATGCCTTCTCTGGATGGGAGGGAGATGAGAGGATAAAGTACAGGGCTGAGATTCAGCTCATTAGGTGTGTGATACTGCTCTATGCTGCTTAATAATCTTGTTTGAGGATGGGGTAATCAGTGACCCTGGCTGTAGCTGTGTGTGGATGGGGAGAGGGAAAGAAAAAGGAATGCTGAAGACACATGACTCCCACGTTTATCAGATAGACTATGACCTGGAGGGGTGGCCAGCAGCTTGCAGAAACCATTTTTCGGATTCCCACTCCATCTAGGAATCCACTCAAGATCTTGTAAATCTGTGTAATTTGTCTTTTGTACCAAAAGATTTGATAGAGATTTTTGCTCACTATTTCATTATGAATTAGATATAAAGAAAATCAGACATCCTTTGGAGTTTAATGCAGAAAACCACTGATGGACAGAGCTCAAACTGATTCTCTCCAGAAAGATGCTTTTCTCCCAGATTTTTTCAGCTAACGCTACTGAAATATATTTAGTATGTAAGCTAGCATGCAATCATATATCAGAACTAGCTAAAGAGAAAAAAAAAAAAGGGGGCTATTTTAAGGAATATTCAATTCAACATGTCTGCTGAAGCAACTAGAAATAGAATTTTTATTTTATCTTTAAAGTGGGAGAGGCATTAACATTTAAGCAAGTTGGTTTCAAGAGGAGCCTCTGAATCGCATGTCTTTGGCTCATCATCACACATAAAGGATGGGGTTGCAGGAAGCAGTCTCAGATACCAGGCCCAGCAGAATACTTGTGAGCTAATTCATTATGGGAGTTTTTTCNATATGGAGTTTTTTTCTTTTTTTTTTTTTTTTTTGTTATAATTTAGAAGAATGCAATTAAAACTGAACTTGATAATTAATTCTGAACCGGTGAGAACCAGTTCCAGAGATTATGACTATAATGCTATGTAGCCATTGATATAAATATTCATGAGCTTTCATTGTTTTATGCTTTTTTATGAAGCACACAGCTTATCTGAAGAAGTAAAATTAAAGTACTATTATTTAACATTACAGTGTAAATAAGACTCAATAGAGGGAGACAAAAATATATGCCCTGTAAAATGTAACATACATATTCTATAAATATGTTTATGGGTATTTGTGCATTTAAATGTGTGTGCTCTATGTTGTATCATGTACTTGTGCAGACACTGGGGATCAGAACTAGATGATCTTTAAGTTCCCTTCCACCTCAAACTGTTCTACGATTATATAATTGTAGATTTGGATTATTACATGCTCTTTCACAAGCATATACAGTCACAACATATAAAACTGTTGTACTCAAAAGCATTATGTGCCGATATTCCCAGAATCTCCCTTACCCATAAATGCAACAGAAAAAAGACTAAACAAGTTTTAATCTCAGTCTGGGCACTACCTCATGACTGAAATTCATAGAAATTCACTTATTCTACCACCAAAAATCAGTCAATATATAAAACTAATCATGTGCAGCTGATGACACAGTAAGAAAATGGCCTGTCTTATTCCACTCTCAGCTCAAGATGTTCATAATAGCTGCCTCCAGAGCAAAATCCCTTTTAAATACAGAACCGTCAAATATCCCTGGGAAAAAAAAAAAAAAAAAAAGCTGACAAAAAGTGCTTAAAGGAAACAATACAGCTAGAGGAAAGTTCAGTACCTGGCTAGATTGAAGCAGGCAAGGAAGTAACAGAAACAAAAATAATCTGCAAAGAATTTCAACTTTTAGTATACTCTTTGAGGGTTGTTTTTATCTTTTTTTTTTTTTTTTAATTAAACTGGAGATACAGTGGCTTAAACAGAAGCGTTCTGTGTAATGTTGGACACCTGGGGAAGCTGGCTGTAGCTGAGGCTCTCCAGTCAGCAAGCATGATATTCAAATTGGAACAAGATTTAAATCTCCTGCACTGGTATGTTCAGTTCATTTATTGTGAGGCACTGAAAAGTCAAATTCAGTATTATGTGATTAAGCTACATCTGTCTCAGCACAAGCAGTAACCATATTTCTTTAAGTTCAGCAGGTGTTTTGCAAAGAATCTAAAGGATTTTGCACAAAATTAGTACCTATAATAAAGCACCAGTGATGAAGAGATAGCTCTTTATATCACTGATATATTATAGTTTTGTTCTAATAAATGTCATTGCCAAATATTTCAAAACCTAAAACAGGTTTGCTGACTGAACTGTTTTGCAAGCATATTTGCTATGCCTTATTGCAAAGATGTTCTTTTATAGACATACAGTTTAGAAATTTTATTTGACACTGCTGACTACTAAATTAGCAGCTTTTCAACTTTGCCAGACTCGTGCAACACAATTGAGATAAAAGGTAAAACGCATAACTTCTGCATTAATTTTTGTTGGCAGTGTCATAAGGATACTCAAGATGTGTTAATTGAGCCTAGGGTATGTGAAACAAATGATAAAGCTTCCCTCCCACCTTTAGATCTTCTCTCTCCTCTCACTCTCACTTTTCTGCTCCACCTGCACCAAGCCATTGGTACGACACCTGAAGGCAGCTCAGGTGCAGTGTGGTTTGCATAGAGACACGGATCTCCACAAAGAAATCAAGTATTTAGAATACTTTGCTTCTTGAGAGGGTGTTTGGTAGAAAGGAAGCGACCTTTCCAGCTTTCTGGTTCTCATTTCTTGCATTTGCTAATGGGGAGTGACTTTGGGCTACGATTTCATACATGTAAATGTACAACTTCCCAATGCATCGGGGTCAACAAGAAAATCCTGTTGAACTTCCAGTAGAAAACACTCACAAAGCATCCCAAAAAGTCTGGAAAAGTTTCAAGACACAGAATTCAGCTGTTATTTGTCTTCGTTTAGAGTCAGATTTGTAACACGAGTAAATATTCTTTCATTGATTTTTTTTTGTATAGAAACCAAAAATCTCCTAAAACATACTTTTCAATGAGCTTTTTAGATCCTTTCAATAAAAGGATGGAACCAGCAAACAAGAACAACGAAAATTATCTAAATTCTATAAAAGCATAAAGTGTTGGGAAGGACAAAAAACAGTATATGTTTTCTCCAGGATTATTTTAGTGGTTTTTTCCTTACTGGAATCCTGAAGCAAAAATTTATGACAGGTTTTCTCAGTAATTTTTGACAGTTTTCCAGCAATGTCCGGAAGCCTGCAGAATACTGGGACTGTGTGAGGATGAGTAAAAAATTAGAAAAGAAAACCTTCAAGTGGGAGCCTCTGATTTCATCGTGTGCTTGGCCAGCAAAGACACAAGGAGAGAACTTGGATTTTCGAAAATCCATATTAATAATTAAAAACTTTGTTTCATTTTGTTTGGGTCTTTATGGGGGTAGAGTGAATTCAGGGGGCTTCTTTGACTCTCATTTTTTTTCATAAAAAGTGCTAAAGTAGGCAAATCAGGCCCAGCAGACTCAAGAAGATGGTCATGCTAGTTCTACGCCTTTTAGTTTCATTTGATGTATAAATACAGTTTAGCAAGTTGTCCAATCTTTTATTTAATCTGTAAGGCAACAGCAAAATATTTGTCATATCTGGAGGAGGAACGTAACATGCAAACAAACAAACAAAAAATAAAATAGAAACTGCAGCTCAAAACTCTGCATTTCTGTGTTAAAATATGCTTCAAATATTTTCTGGAGTCTTGTTTAGTTCATCATAATTTTGCTGTCCGAGCAACTTGCATGTAAAGACCAAATTCCACTCCACATAAAATACCTGCAATATGTACAATTATTTTAGGTTTTTCTCACTGTCACTGGAAAGACATAAGTGCTTCCCAGTTCCTGGGTGAGACAGCCCACCCTTGAGAGGCATCTGTTTCTTCTCATTGATTATGGAGGGAGTCTACTGTGGCTGGACTTCTAACTTTGGGATCTGTTGTGTTTCCTTAGCTGGCTAGGACGAGTCCAAGCCAAAATCGATGCCAATAGAAGTATCTATGTCAGACTTCTTGGAAGAAAATTATCCCAATCTCTCCATCTCTCTTTCCCTTTTGTAGCCACCCAGCTGGGAGCCTTCCTTCCGTGTGCACTTTCTCAGGAGCACTCCAGCTGTTCTGTGTGAAGAATGCTGAAAACAAGGAGAAAACACAGAGTGCAGCTCCCAAAATAACCTCTACAGCTTGTCCCCAGAGCAGAACTCCCTCTGCAGAGAGCCTTCCTGGGTGCAATGACCCAGTTCATTCTGAACTGAATGGTGACTGATGGACAAGACTAAGAAATCCTGTGTACATTTTACAGTGTTGCTGTGAATGGATGACTGGGATTTAATTTCAAATTAATTGATCTGTTGTGACCCCGAACGACTGCAAAGAAGTTTCTTAAATATACACTTGGCTGCCAGGGTTCTGTTAAAACCCATAAAAATGAACATCAGAAAACCTTTTATTTGTTGGTTGCTGGTTTTTTTCCTTTTCTTTTAAGAACAGAAATAAACAAGGTCAAGTAGAATGTTAAAAAAAAAAAAAGCTGTTTGTAAGGTCTGTTCTCAGAAACCTTTATCTTTACAAAATACTTTAATCATATTTTCAAATTCACTTTTAAAAGTGATAAACTTTTTCACCAAGAGTACACATTTATGGAAAGGTAAAATACTGTAAACATTAAAAGAATGAAGGCTGTTGTTAAGCTGTTGTTTCGTCTATTATGAGGTAGGTATTTTCTGGTTTAGATTTGCAATAATATTTTCGGTGGAACAGACTTGTTAGTAGGACAAAAGAAAGAAAAACAAATGGAACAAAAAGTTAAGGAGATTTCCATCCTTTCCATCTACTTTTTTTTTCTTTAACATTAATTTAAAGTTAAACCAATTGTTGAGTTTGCTGTAGAAAAATACACCCCACTTGTAGTTAGCACTTTGGCAAGAAACTGCATGAAATATGAAAAATAAAGCTATAAAAAATAGAAAATACATTAGAATTAAAGCTTCCGCCAATGATGTGAAAAAAAAAAAAAGAATCTCATGAATTCCACACCTGTTGGTAATGCAATGTGTCAAGGAAGCATCAGAAAGGTAGGTGATTTTCTCTCTGTAACACAAAAGTTTGCAGTTTAGCTGAATCTTTCACCCTGTTTTCAGTAACATACTTCAGGAAATACATCGACCATCTGTAGAGATTTTGGAAGAAGAAATTATTGGAGAGCTTAGAAATATGTCTTTGGGGTGCGATAACACTGTCAAGTCCTACAAGAGTTGGAAATAATCCCTTCCTGTTATGACAGACAGAACAAGAAGTTGCTCATTTAAATTGCTGCAGGGGAGATACTGGCTTTGAGATAAGAAGCTTTTCCAATGGTGGCGCTTGTTAGGGGCCAGAATGCAGTTTCATAAAGAAATGGTGGGGTTTGCAACTTTGAAAGACTTTCCGAATAGTTTAGACAAGATTTGGAACATGCCTGGACCATGGAGTCAGCCCGTGCAACCTCTTGAAATCTCTTTCAGCCGTATTATCCTGTCATCCTACAAAGGACCCTTTGGGGGAGAAAAGAACAGAGGTGACCATTAAAAATCAGAATTCCATTTTCAGATCTTCCTGAACTTTGTGTATCCTTCACCAGTTATGTTTCATCTTTTCGTACCTCAGCTTCGTAAAATAATACAAATTCCTTGTTTTTTCAGGCCATGAGATTCTGACGAAATCTGAGAGTCTGTCCACTATAGTGGTGACTGAAGTTCTAGAAGAGCCAGGAGAGATGAAATAGTGACAATTTTTATAACTACCTACACAGCCTGAAAGTAGACTCTGTTTAAATTTTCATAAATCAATCTAGCTGTGCAAAGCACAATTATCAACACTGGTTTACAGATAAGAACTTATAGTTCATTTAAAAAGGGGAAAAAAAACCAACCTGGAGTGGGATTTTGAAAATATATTTAAATATTTGAAGTGGGTTAACTTAAATGAAGTCTTTATTTACTTCTATGAAACAAATAGAATCACAGAATCCCAGAATGGTTTGGATTGGAAGGGACCTTAAAGGTCATCTTGTTCTAATCCCCTGCCATGAGCAGGGACACCTTCCACCAGACAGGTTGCTCAGAGCTCCATCCAACCTGGCTTTGAACACTTACAGGGATGGGGCAGCTACAGCTTCTCTGGGCAACCTGTGCCAGGGACTTACCACCCTCACTAACCTCAATAGAATGGATAAATAGAATATATATTAATACCAATGCTTATATTTCACTTATTTCAAAGGACAAAGAACTGCAAATGTACAATTATCTCTCTCTTTGATCAAAAACTTATTTAAAATTCACGGATTTCTCCCTTAACCTCTTTTCTAGGAGTTGGAGGAGATTGGCAAGCTGTTTGAACTACTTCTAGGCAATGTTACCTGTGTTTTATTCCTGTGAATAATGTACTTACATCCCTTTAATTTTCTCTTTACTCGGGTGACTAAGAGGCATCCGTCACTGAATTTCAGAGCTTGCACGTATCCTGCACGGAGCCTTAGTGACAAATAGTAAGAAAAGGTTGATGGTGGGGTATGAAAAGGTGGAATTTGGGAACAAAAGTGGATTTAAATTGTTACTTTAGTACATCAGGTTGGGGGTTTTTTTGTGGTTTTGTTTTTTGTTTGTTGATTTTTTTTTTTTAAGATAGAAATTCTCTGTTATTTACGGAATCCTGACTACATAAAGGGCATATGAAATTTTAATGACTCAGACTTCCAAAACCAGAAAAAAACCCCAACCAAACAAATGGCAAACCCTTTCCATGTTATCATAGATACAGGCATATTCATTATTTAACAGCAAATAGTGCAACCCAGACATTGAGTCACCACATCAGGATGGAGATGAAGTGGTGACTCCACTACCAAAGTGCAACTAGTGGCTCATTATAAACCTATTTCTAATCACTCCTTTCATCCCTACTCCCCAAACTCATACAGGAAATGACTTTCACAGAGACAGCTTTTACTTTAAAACTCTTTTACGAGTTTGCCAACATTGAATTTAATCAAACAAGTTCACTCAGAGATATAAGAGAGGAACCTGAGACGTTTTTGACTTTAGGAAAGGTGTCTCTTCATGTTTATGGAGAAAATGTCAAAGATCAAAAATGACCCAATTCTAGGTCAGCAAATGGCCTTGCAGACATTTAGGTGTCTGCAAGAAAAAAAAAAGTGACCTGGACTCTTTTCAAGAAAAGGGACTGAATTTGTCTGCGTTTGCTGTGGAAGAACCAATCTTTAGAAAATTCTGAAATTGCTGTCTGCTTACAAGCTCATAAACAAGAGTTTGCAGTGACCCATGACTTCGTTGCAGACATGCAGAATGGCAGTAACTCTATTTAGTCTCAGAACAGGTGCATACCAGTGGTTCATACAAAAAGAAATGAACATAAGGACAGCTCTACCAAGTCAGACCATCCAGTTAACCTGTCTCCAACAGCAGTCAACAATAGATGGCTGACAAGGAACATGTCAACCATTGAATGGCACTTGACCCCAATACTATGACCTCCAAAACTTAGAGACTAAGGGAATTGTTTTGAGAGAGGTGATATTTTCATCTATGTTACCTTGAAAATCTATTATTCTTTAATAATTTCTTTATCTATTGAAACCATTCCTTCTTGCATGCATATTATGTAAAGAAAAAAATAATTGATTTTTTTATTGCATAAAATATAACTAAAATTTAATTTAAGAGGTGATAAGTTGGGAAAAAATATGAGAAATTATTTGCTATTCCCTTTCTTCATGCCACCTACGGGTATGTTTAATCTGTCTTGCATGTACTGGCATTACAGCAGCAACTTACTTGATCTGGCCAACATATGCAAGCTTGGCTGCCTACAATAATAGAGCTTAATTTACAGTTTATCATTCAGGCTATAAAAAAAATTTTTTTTCTTTGACATTTAAGAGATCCTTGACACTTGCCTGCCTTAAACACCATTGTAAATGTCATTCCTAAGGATAACATTAATCCAAAAGATAACATTAATCCAATGGTCAGACAATTGAAGCCCATGAAAGAGCTAAGTTTGCAAAGTCCATTAAAAGCAGACTTAAAGAGAACCAGGACATAAAAGCCACATAAGTCCTCAGGACCTAATTGTTTTAAAACCCAAAAAACTTGCTTAAACGTGTCAACCAGATAAACTGTGTCCAGGGGTAAATGCTTTTAATTTATGAGTGCGTATACACTTTTCAAAGCAATTCTTCAGTTTTAAGTTCAAATACATAAATAGTTCAGCATCCTGTTTTTATTTTGATTTACTTTTTTTACTGAACTCATGACTTTCAAGATGCCACAGCCAACTACAAACCCCTGTTTAAATGAAGGCAGCGACATGATGTACTGAGTAGGGCTTCACAAACAGAAGTTGAAACCATTTAATTGAGAATATTTGCATCTGTTTGGACAAAAGTTACCTTGTCTCTGGCTGTGGTTGGTTCTGAGGCAGCATTTGTGTGAAACTAAATGGGCAGATAGAAACACGTTTGCATTCACAGAGGGACAGAGGTATGGACATGCATGTTTGTGCACCATGATAATTAAGCTGAGCCTTTTGCTGCTGACAGAGACAAGTTGAATGAGAGGTTGCATCCAGAGGCTGTTTTTTGCTTAATGTTGCTACATTATCTTTAAGTGCTCTTTAATAAATAATTTGAATCATTTCCTTATTAATTTCACCCCTCCTCTTTCTGACGTGGTGCAAAGATGTATTTTTTCAGATTTAGCTTTTAGCTTTATGTTACTTTATGTTTTCTTTTTTAATCTTCTTTTCAAGCACTGCAGGACACCCATTGTCTCCTACTGCATTATGTGCTGCACCTAGCACCATGGAGTTGTGGTATTATCAGCGGATTCTAGACACCACTGAAATGCAAATTATTATAATTACAGTATTGCAGCTGCTCAGCTGGTATTTTAGTTTGGAGCCAGAAAAGTTCCCTTCTCCTTTCCTCACACACTGTTTCCATCTTCATAGATTTGCAGATCTAAAAAAGAAGGGAAAGCAATGGTAAAAAGCCCTTGTATTTGTCTGCTGGAAGGGGCAATACTTTCACAAATCCCCCTTGAAGTAGAACTTGATTTCACAAAAAGTTTTTCTTTCTCTGACTCCTTGGAAGGGCCTGCATATTTTTTAGGGAGCGGAGGAAGAATTTGCAGCAGAGAGAGGGAGAGGAAGGCAGAGAAATGGAAATTTCATAGCTTTGTAACTCAAAATGATGTCCTCTAATTCTCAAAAAAATATCTTCAATGCCCTCGAGCACCCACTGAGGATCAGACATTTGCAGCATTGAGTACCAAACCATCTTCTTTTGCAGCACAAACCATTTGAGAGTCTCCAGCAAAGTCAGTGGTTTCAACACTGTTCATGTAAGGAGGAAGAATTAAATTCTTCACTTCCTGGCAGAGAAGGGAGGAGGGTGGAATTTACCTACCATTGTTCAAGCATAGGGTGATAGCAAGGCTGCAGCTGCTTGGCTCCCTCTTAAACAAACCTCCTAACCAGCCACCATGGAGCATCTTTCGTTCTGTTCCCATGGCAACACCTCTATCCTCTGGTGCCCATGGTGTCTCTAATGCTTTTGACTAGTTGGATTCCTTGGCACCTGCCTCCAGTGCCAGGTCTTGTCAAACCTTATTAGACTGAGAATCCATTTTGGCTGCACTAGTGGGAAAAGAAAGCAGACAAATTTAGCTCACCTGAGATCTCTTTCAAATCCCAGTAAAGTCAATCTCTCAAGTTTCTAACTAAGAGCTGAACTTGCCTAGGGCAAAGATGTGCCTGTGCACACACATGTATACCCAGATTCTCCTTCTGTCACAGGTGCTGTTTCTTCCTTTTTTTCTGTAGAGCACATGTGTACAATCCCACTCTCTCGTGCTCACAGACTAATACAGATAAAAAGGTAGTTTTGTGCAGGAGCAGACTGTCATGCACAAACAGCTTGCCCCCTCAGGTTTTACACATCAGCTCGTCACAGACTTCCTTGCACGTATGAAGCAACCTGTCCCTCTCCCATGCCGACACACAGGAACTTTCTCTGTTGCACAAAGTATTGGTGTAGCTGACACAAGCAGACTCACAATGCCACACACTTACTCTGTCTTTTCACACACTCACCTTTCTACACTCACTATAGCTCCTAGAAAGACTACATTTTGTCTAAATATAGATTAAAAAAAACCTATCAATCTAGTGGAGAAACAATAGGCACATTTCTAACCAGTAGGTATGCTCACTGTCTAGGAGGAATGTGCAGCTGGGTACGTCTACATCCCACTCTCATAACCCTCATACCTAAGTACCTACATATGTATAAGCAGATTAATATGTGGGAATGACCTATATGCTGGAGCCTGCACTGCATTTTTGATGAGAGTGTTCTACCACTTAGGGGATATCTGTTTTTATCTTGTTCCCCAAGCTGACTTTTTCAATCAACATAAAGTTCAGAGTTTGAATTTAAGTGTTTAACAGAGACACATTGTTACTCTGGCCTCCGTCTGTGTTTAATGCTGTAGACTGATGATTTTGTTTAGTCAAGTCTGAACAAGATCTATCTGGTGTTGTCTAATCGAAATAAGTCATCTAAGCTTTTTCAACAGAGACTGAAGAGAAAAGAACTTTGGAACACAATTCTGTACAATAAACTTTGCCTTAAATATCTCTTTTTTAAAGGAACACGAATGATTGCATTTTGCTAAGCACTGACGTTAAAAGCCTAAAAATGAATCTAGACAAAATGGGTATGAATTTGAATAGTCTTTCAGAGGAAAGGTTAAGATTAATTTCTCAGGCTAACTCCTGATGTGTAGGATTCCTATGCCAAAAAAATGTGAGTTTCCTTTGTTAATACCCTCCCCTAAGCTGTTCAAGGAGGAAATTGGTCCTTAGCCCTGTGTCCTCACTGTATTTGCTGAATGTTACTGTTTTATTTAGCCTACTAATAAGCAGTTCTGGATCATTCTGAACAAGCGGATTTTGTTGAAGACATTTTTTTGAAGGTGTCTATGTTACTGTGTTTGTGAGATGATTCAGAGTAAAGCTGGTCTGGATTAGCTCCAGCTTCTACAGAATATTTAAAGCTAAGGTCTCAGCTCTATCAGTATGTTTGGTATCAGTTTCTGGAACCAAATAATTCTAGAATGTTTTTCATGAGAACATCTCTCTTCAGCAACCTGTCACTACACGCACATCTGCTTTGTTGACTGTGATCATCAGTAGGATTCCCAGGAACAAGGAAGAGGGGTTTAAGAAGAAAAAAAAAATTTTGCAGTTATAGGTCACTTCATACTCTTGGCGTCCACTCAAAGGTGTGATAGGTGATTCAGTCATGAAGACCAGTCTGTGACCACTTCCCCAAAATTGTCATGGCATCTAAGATATCTGCCTAATCCTAATGAACTTTGCGGTGTGGAAAGCACGAACGAAGGCTATCAGACTGCCTCATGTTTAATTTTTCTCACTTGTCAGTTTTGTATAAGTTCATGCTTATCACTGAACATAGTGAAAAACTAATTAATTCATTTTATTCTGTCTGCAGTAAAGTTTAAAGGAAGATTTTAATGTTTAGTGAGATAGTTGAAATGGTGAATCTGATAATTACACTGATTGCACAACATTAGCAAGGCCTGTTGTCAGCAATTTCTTTCAGACTCCTCTCACTGAGAAATGACTCAGTTTCCTGCATAATGCTTTTGCTGGAGACCAGCTTGTTCAGTGGGCTGACACCCAGCACAGGACAAAACGAGACCTCCCCAAGGCTGCAGAGGACAGACTTGTGTTGGGAGGGTCACAACTGAGCCTGCGTCTCAAAAGTCTGTTTTATCCATTAAATTTGAGAACAAAGCTAACACCTACAGCCAAAACCATGCTTTCCTAAAGTGCATATTGTTCACTACACCCCTCAGAGACTTGCTTTCATACATCAAAACTGGCAGTAGGACTTTCTAGCATACAACTTTCCTTTCAGGGCTAAGTAACCAAAAAAATGACCCTTACTTTCTACTTGACTCATAACATCAGTGAAACTCACAACATCTGGATCTCAAACTTAACTAATAAAAGCTAATCATCAAAGAAATCCAAGGAATCTGCCACCCACAGAACTCAGTGGCTCTGCAAATACTATAGCTTGGCCTATTTGTTTGATTCTTGACTATAATACAAAAACTTCTTTTGTCCCCTCTCTCGTGCATCCTAAGACAACCCACGGTTCAGCTTGTCTACTCATACCAACTATGTACGTTAAAGATAATTCCATAAAATTACAGTACTGTCACTCAATTCAATTTCTCCTTAAGAGAAACACATAAACATAAGAGAAAACTAAATTAAGTGTAGGATATTGTGATTTTTTTTCTCTCTGCTGGTTTAAAATAGCTTTTCAGTGTTTCAAGACTTTCTGAAGGGTAACCATGTCTGGGAGCTCCGAAATTAACCCGGAGTTCTCAAAACTTTAGGCATCTAGTTTCAAGCTATCTACCTTAGAACGGCGGTTTACTGAGTGCTAAAGTAGAAGAGTCCTTTCTGCATAAAGTGCTGAAATGCTATGCCTTCAAACCAACATTTACAGCTTTTCTAGTTTGGGTTGGGTTTTTTTTGCCTTTTAGCTCATATTTTCTTCCCAAATTGAGTTGTGAGTTTCAGACAGCATTGGTTTATTCCTTGTGGTTATGTGCAACCATAAAAAGAGGTTTTCTTAATCATATTCTGTTTTGCAATCTCAGACTCATCTGTGCATCAAGATAACCTGGGATCACGACATTCTTATGTTAGTTGAGTTTAGAGGCGATGTCTCTTTCATCAGAAAAGTTTTAATCCCTGGAGAATAGGAGCTCTATATCTCCCTCACAAATAGTCTAGGCAGAAAGATGGATAACCTTGATAACTGAAAATTCAACCTTGCAAAACTTCATCTGCTGAATAATAAGATGTAATTTGTACATGCACTTGTTAATTCCATTCAAAGCTCTGGCAGGTATGTTTTGGAGGCTTCACCGCATTTAACTAACCTAAATTTCACATTCAAGGCTTGAGCTGGACCAATAAGGTATTTAACTAAAATTTAGAATCCAGAAATGTTAGCAGAAAAACAAAGATTGTCTAATGAAATTATTTTATCTTATAATTGGTTTTGGGGGGAGGTTTTATCCATTGCTTCTTAAACCCAGCTACTAAAGGTATAAACTCACAACATTTCTTGACTGAGTCTTTCATATTTTTGAAATGTTTAAGACAGAAAGAAGTAATTATTCCTTTTTCTTTGCCCGTTTTGCGGCTTGTATCTTTCTTTTTGCTTATTTTCTTCTAATGCAGTGTAGAAGAGCTGTGGCTGAAATGACATATAGGGCAAAATTCAGCCTCCATTTCAAATACAGAGTTCTTGACTATCTGGGAACAAGTGATTTCTTTTGTGATCCTGAAAAGCCTTAAACTTAAGCACATGGCATAAGAGAAACAGGAGACTGAGTGCTGGTAGGGTGGTTGGTAGGTGTTGGTTCATGTTGCTTGGTGCTCCTGGTAGGATAGGTTCAAACCTGCACTGTACTTCAAAGCTGCAAATTGAGGTATAAGTGCTCCTTAACAAAATCAGGTATAGTTACTAACCAGATTAATTTGGAAAGAAGACTGCATCATCAAATGAAAACAGCACATTTGCATCTGGACCCAGTCTGATCCCGTTTCTGGTGAAACTGTATGGGTCAAGCCACCTGAGAGACCCACTGCGTTTTATCTCAATGACTTCTGTTCTGTTTCACCTTGTCTGTATATCAATGTGCACCTAGAAATTTATTTCAGAGGTGTTCTTGCCTTGATCAAAGGTTGATCCTCTAAGATCAAATGTTACAACATCTGAAATGTTCTCATTCTTTGAACTGAGATCACATTGCTAGATTTTCTGGTCCTTTCTACTCTCCGATGTGGGCTAAGCAGTACTTTAATGGAAAAAAATAAAAGATCAAGGTGGTAGTGGAGATGGATATTTCAGATAGCAATCACACCTAGAGCTGTCTTCCTTTATGACTCTATTGACTTCAGCTGAAAACCCTTCATTCCACAGCCTCAATCCCAAAAAATATTTCTGACCTCTGAAATGCGCAAGGAATGCATATGTTTTTGTATTAATTTGCCTCTAGATAGTGAACCAAAAACGAGATAAAAATGAGAATTGTACAGACACACTTCTTAAATACCCATAAAAGCACATAGTCACTCAGGACAAGACTTTGACATTGTTTTCTTGTAGCTTTTCTTCTGCCAAATTGAGCTGTGTGATGGCTCTGTCATCAGCAAATCAGTGGCGGAAGAAGCCTTCAGAGACACTTCAGCTGACAAGGAGCCTTCTTTGGAGGGGATGTTTCCACGACAAATAGAGAGAGCCTATATGACCAACTTGGACTCAGCATCTGGTATTTACAAAGTTGAGCAGATGAGGTGAAGCACATAGTCAACCGGCTTTGTTCACCTTCAGAAGGTATATACCACCTTGCTTATTAATTTAATTTTAATTCCTTTTCTTTTCCAAATATAATTGACAATTTGCATTATTAAAGAATAGTGTTGCACAGTTGAAATTAAGGTGAGTTTGTCATTGGCATTTGAAAACATATTATGTTACTGCCCACATCTGGTTATTTCTTTATCATGAGTTGAGGGCATGCTTACTTCTTGGATTGCTAGGAACCTTTATTGAAAGAGGCTGTGTTAGGATTCTGTAATGAACTGCATTCCTCCATAGAACATTATTATTATTATCATTATATTTCATGTTGCCATTAGTTTTATTAAAATTTTAATTTTAACATTCACACTGCAGAAACAAGAATTAAAACACTAAGTTGAATAACAGTAATATTCATTGCCATATTAATAACAATGATCACTGTATATCATAGTAGCAAAGCTGTGAATAACCACTGACAGTAGCAATTAAAATCGTCATACTGTACTAAAACGTAAAGCTGAGCCAAGGTGGTACTGAACAAACTGTCTCTTCCCCAATCCTAGATGATTTGGACGTTAAGTGTTTTTAAATATTCATGTTCCCCAAGGGAAATATTTGACAGAAGAAGACAAACAAGTGAGCCTTGACAAGAAGTTTTTGGATAAAAGTCAGCAAAGTTAGGGATGTTTTCTCAATTCTTCGCTGGCTGTGATCACAACTTGTTATCGGAATATTTGGGGTCTAGGTCAGGCATTGAAAGAAACAGATCACCAAGATTTGAGAGCACTTTCGTTCATCAGGATGGATGTCATTGTACAGACAAAATGTATCATTACTATTATTATTGCTGCACATAATAAAGAATGTTTGTCCGGAATGTTTTCCGAGAAAGACTGACACTGGTACAATCACGGGTGTTCTCTGTAATGGGAAAAACAATTAGTTTCTAGTCATTTGCCTTCCTGGGAGTGCTACATGCTAAATTATATCTCTTGTTCTTCAACGAAGAGACTCTGTGAGAATATTTCTATTGCAAGACTTTCAGACAATAAGGGTGGATCCGCTCCCTTCGGTTGCCGTCTGTGTCACAGTTTTCAGAAGCTATAATCATACTGCAAGCATCTAGGTTTGAAAGCACTCTCTGGTGATTTTCCAAAGACCCTGCTGATGTTCTGGGGAGTTAGATATGTGAAAGAGCCTCAGAGAATACTGGTGACAATGTGACCTGGATGTCTTTCTATAAGACTGCCACCAGCACACCCAGGATAAGGCCTCGTGCAAGAATTACCTGGTAAAATTTGCTGGTTTGTGTTACATAGGAGGTCAGACTGTGTGCTTATTATGGGCTTTCTGAGTCTTACCAAAATTCCTCTCTAACTCTGGGTTTGTGCTCCCTGGGGTAAGAAATGCCAGAAGGATGTTTGAGAGAGAAAATATAAACACAGTTGTGGTGGAAAAAATATGTACATATTTCCAATAAGCACCCAAAATTTAACTACTTTACCTGAAGTATGTCTGCAATATACACCTCTAAGAAGGTCATGAGGTTTCTGTGTCTGGTGGAAATATTCTTCCAGATGTCTAGAGCTGTTACCATTACATGGGCCTGTTTACAGATGAGGTAGTTTTTCTTGCCCGTCAAGTCCAAGTGACAGTCCAGGACAGGACTCTATCTTCAGTTAGAGTTCCTTTCTGCTAAATTTTGGCATGTAAAGCACAGTGGCTAATGCTGAGCTAATCATATTCAACTCTCCTTCTAATCATAGTGTAAAATATGGTGCCTGGCATGGTATAAAACTCATTGCCTGGCCCATATTATGGTATGTGAAGGTGGATTTGGGGGATTTTTTGAGACTTCCTTTGCATGAAAAAAAGTATTACGACTGTTTATTAGAGCAATAATGAACTTTTTTATTCAAAAGTTCAGTATTCAGAGGAAAAATGACAAAACCTTTTTTAGAAATGTACTGTTGTTTCTTCATTTGCTCTTCAAACAAAGTCTATGTCCTGAAGGTATTTTCTGGATATAAGATGTTGACATAAAGGGATCTGATAGATAAGAAGCAGACATTTAGATTCATATTCAGAGGTTACCTGAACCAAGGGCAGGTCTTTACAGGTCTCTGATAAATCTTACAGCAAAAATGATATTGGGTGTAGGGTGGAGAGGGGAACTAAATACACTGTAAGACCTTGCACTCATGCCAAGTTTCAATACCTTTGGATGTTACTTGCTGAATATTCTCAGAATCTGCAGGTTAATACTCCAGTGATGAGCTCTGTTGAAGTTACAATTTTGTTTATAGTAACACTTTCAGTTCACCCAGAGAAAATCTGAGCACTGAAAAGGTCATAATTTCTTTATACCCATCTCCTATAAACTCAAGAACTCATTTTTAGTATAATCCAAAACTTATCAGTCTTATAATTATTAGTTCAGATCTAATTATTGCAGGAAAAAAAAAAAAGAATATTTCTTGTGCACAAATTTTCAACAGTAATGACAATATAGTTTTAATGTTGCAAACCACTTAGGTTTTACTTCTTTTCATGGTGTACATTGACCGATCAATTGTTCCTAGTAGTTCCATGTTTATTGGATTCATTCAGTTGTAATGGGGTGTTATGGTGAGTTGTCAGGATGAGAAGTCCTTGTTTGCTTAACATTGTCATCTAGATAAAAATATGGTTTTATAGTAAAAAAAGCCAGTTAAAACACTACTGTCTTTAAAAAACTAAAACTCAGTACATTCTACCAGCTACTGGATTTTTTTTCTGGTTTGTTGGAAAAAGGAAGCAGATTTTCTAAAAAAACCTAATCATATATGGTTAATTTCTTTATAGTGTCTCATGCACTCTACAGCTGCCTATCCTACTAGTAGATTAAGCTGGTTATTCAGTGTTGATACAAATACTCAGGCCTGGTTTCTGCTTCAAAGAGCTTACTGTCTAACTTTAGATACATGACATGGAAATGAGAAGTGACAAGTGAAGAAAAGAAACAGCAGGGGAGAGAGGGAGCACAAAAGGATAGGGTTTACAGAATTATCATGGAGTTTCTTGAAGGCATGTTTCATCTCACCTAAATTTAGTCATCAAAGTTATATATCTAGCATTAGGAAACAGAAGACTATTCCCACATGTGGTCAACGGAGCTAATTGGATGCCTCCAGAAAATTATTTAATTTAGAAATTTATGTAAAAGTGGATGAATAACTTAATGGATGTTACTATTTCCCTCCTCCACCAATCGAAAGACCCTTAGCTCGTCCTGCTCGCTTGACTTTTCAGTTTGTGATGTTTTATACTACAAATTTGTGTAAGAAGTCCATATGGCTAGGAAGAAAAGATGATAAAATAATGAGGCAATGATGAGGAATTACCTTAGTGAAACATCACGGAGCTTCATCTCCTCCTTTACAGCATTTTAGAAGTGTTTAAAGAATGACACAGATTGATCCCATTCTCCTCTTTTAATGCACTTAAATTTAGGACCCTGTCAGCAGTGGCTTTTCTATGGTGAGATCTTTCTTGCCTCAGAACAGTGTTCAGTGAGGGAAGTCCTACCCCAGCTCAGCCCTTTGCTTTGACAGACTGCATAGGCAGAGTGTCTCACACCCCTGAGTAGCAGTATAAACATAAAACAAAGTCATTTGGTTAAAAGATAAAGCAAGTGCTTTCTCCTAAAAACCTTAATATGCAGTGGTAAACAGACTCAGAGACCTGGCACAGTGTGGATTTTCAGACTTCAGAGGACTGAACTGCTCTAATTTTTGTGTTCCAATTTTTTGTACTATTCAGCTCTTACAAGATAAACAGAGTAGAGGCAGCATTGCAAGAAACCTTGGAAATAAAGCCACTGTGTTGAATCAAATCTGATTCCAAGGGCTTGGCAGAATAAAGAGAAAAACATGACAGATATCAAAAATGAAATTTCAAATGTACTCCTAGGCCATGTGTTAGAAGTAAATATAGGCTTAATATGTGGGACTGGTTTTCTTTGTATAGATATTTTGACATGAAAAAAATCTTATATTCATCAGGGAGTCTGCAGGATAAGTTATGATTAAGAGGAAAAAATATTAACAGCCTATTCAGACCTCTGCAACCCTTAAATTGCAGACATCATACAAGTAATTCAGAACTCCTGGCTGAGGTATTCACTTCTCTTCACTGGCTATGTAAGGAGAGCAGGAACATCCAGGCTCCTGAATGCTGCATAGAAAAATGCTCGAAGGCTGGAAATGTCGGAGCCAGAGGGTGAATTAAGTCTTCGCTATGAACACTACTATCTTTTCAGTATTCAAAAGGCTACACCTGTTTTCAAGGTTGTATACTGTTGTACAGAAGAGTATTGGGACTGAAATTGAATTTAGGTGGTCTGGATATGATCTGTAGGGAGTTCAGAATGGAAGAATGTCTTCCAACATAAGGATTTTGATCTGTGGCTAAAATGTCTTTCTTCCATAAATGTCATCATTCTTTAGACTCTAAATATCACCAGCATCATGCGTAAAGACAGGTTTTAAAATGGACAGATTTAATGCTTCTTTCTAACACAAGCAGCCTATTATCATCTAAAGGACAAAATTTATTTTTTTCACTTTTCCTTTGTGTTGCAATGAAAATGTAGGTGTAAAGCAACACTCTGCCAGCATCCTTTACACAGCACATGCAGATGAATAAAAAATAATTGCTGAAAAATCCTTTACTTGAATACACTGTATTCAAAATGAAATCTGTCCCCTCACACCTCAGATCCAGAACCACAAATATGTAGTTTATTCACCAGAAATTACACATGCTGAGGCGCTACCCCTTAGCCTCTCAGAGGTCTTTCTCCTCACATTGTGTAAGCAGCCCCTACTTTATGAACTGCATCTACATATCTGCTGGACAAAGAGCAACATCAGATTAACATCTGAACCCTTACACTGACTCTGCATGTGGTACACATACTCTGCATGTCAGAGACGTACAATAAATTCTTAACATAAGCTTTGTTGCATGCATTCAACATAGATTCATATTACAGAAACATGCTTAAAGGGTATAGGTTTCATATCATTTAAAATTAAAGAAGTAATAGATTTGTTTCTCTTCGGTTTAGACATCCTAGAGGACATGTAAGACTAGAAAGATGGAATGAACTATTGAAAAAAAGAATGGAAGTAATGGATTTTTGTTTAATAGTATTTACACAAAATTTGTGAGACGAAGAACATTTATTTGGTGAGCCAGGTATAGCTTTAGCTTGAAAATTTTGACAAGGTGAAATGTTAAAAACTTATTTTTAATTGAAGTAAACATGGCTTTTTATCCATCTATTCAATATTTATCAAGAAAAACATTGAGACAAAGAAATCTTCAACTACATTTTTTGTTTGCATAGGTTTTTAAAAGAAAAAATCTAAAATTTTTATTAAAAAAAAACCATGATAAATATTCTGATTTTTTACAGTAATAAAACAACAAAACAAGGAAGCCTAAGTGAAATTATGGCAATACAGTCTGCTGCTGAAAATCTGAATCCTCTTATCAACATGAACTCAAAAAGTTTCTGCAAGGTTTAAGCAGCTTTCTTCTCAGCCACACTTCTTGAATGTTGAGGACCCCTTTTTATCGTTCTTCATTTGCCCTCATGGATTTTCACAGAATCACAGGATTGTTGGGGTTGGAAAGGACCTCTGAAAATAACCCAGCCCAACCCACCTGCCAAGGCAGGGTCACCTGGAACAGGTGACATGGGAACCTGTCCAGATGGGTTTGAATGTCTCCAGAGAAGAGACTTCACCACCTCCCTGGGCAGCTGTTCCGGTGCTCTGCCACCCTCAACATAAAGAAGCTCTTCCTCATGTGGAGGTGAAAATTCCTATGTTTTAGTTTGTGGCCATTGCTCCTCATCCTGTCACTGGGCACCGCTGAAAAGAGTCTGGCACCATCGTCTTGTCAACCACCTTTGAGATATTTATGTGCATTAATGACATCCCCTCTCAGCCCTCTCTCCTCCAGACTGAACAGGCCCAGCTCCTGCAGCCTCTCATAAAAGAGATCCTCAGGATCCTGCTGGCCCTCTTGCCTGCAAGGGCACTTTGCCGACTCGTGGTCAACTTGTCGCCCACCAAGACTCCCAGGTCCTTTTCTGCAGTTTTCTTGAAATGTGGTAAGCTTGTAGTATCAGATCAGTGTAGGTCAGAATTTTGCTATTGAAACTGTTAGATCACCCTCAAATCAGTTCCTACTGTATATTTCAATTGATAATCTTATTTCTTTACACAAATGTATAAAGAAATCATGATTTTAAATCCTGCCAGAAGCAAAATACTAAGACTTAGGAAAATAGCTGGAAATATTCAATTTAAATTGGTTTTCACTTAAAAATGCTCATATATCAATTTGAAAACCTTGTAGTTCTCTTAGTTTCTTTTGTACAAATCCTCTTTGTTCCAGACAGAATTTGTGTGGACTTTCATGCTTTGACATATTAGATCCATTTTTCAAACTTTTGTCTACTGGAAATTCTGGATTTCATCCATTTAGTGAGCCATTGAGTAATAAATAGATAGATGGATGAATAAATATTGATTTTATTGCTATAGCTTGAAAGAAAAATATTTGAAATTTGGTCAAAATGTCTGTCTGTAAATATAACCCCTGGATGTTTAGCTCCATTCAGAAGTAGAATTTCTAACTTCAAATCTGTCAACACTTATTTTCTGAGCTTTAGTTCTTTTCTTCTTCATGACTCAAATTTCTCATTTGTAAAACAAGAATAAGTACACTTGCTCTGGTTATACAGAAGATGTAATTACAACTTAATGAAAACTGACAGAATTGCCAATTTCAGCTGTATATGGCTTGAGAGGAGAACTGAAATTGTTAATTTCTCATCAAGAAAAAAATCTGGTTTATATCGTTACAACACATTTGAAACATTTCAATTGACATTTTATCATCTGTATTGTGATGTGGGATGTTATGGAATGGTATTGTATGGTGTGTTATGTAATACTAAAACACAGAAATGGAAAGTAATTTCAGAAGAAAGATCAAAAAAAGAAAGAAATAGCTTATTTCAAACAATGTCAAAATGTAGTGTGTTGAATGGTGAGAGCTTTTATTCCATTTTTCTTCTGAACAATATTATATTGAATCTGACCCATTTTTGTAAAGTGTTTAATTTTTGAGTGAACTGTTCATTGCTGATGGGAATGTGGTTTTGTCAAAGATTCTTCTATTTGCTTGATAAGTGCTGTGAAATCTAACAGTGAAAAGTGCTATATAAAGACCAAAAATTGCTATAATGGGTCTGATCCCAAGCAGGCTAAAGAAAGATGACAGCTCAGATAACTTTCTCCTCAGCCTTTACACAGCTATGTAAGTACCAACCACATTCCTATTTTCTGATCTCTGAGGGAAGGGTGCCAAGATCTGGGCTTGAATCCTGTGTCAGTCGATACAGAAGAACTGTGGGCAGCATAAATAACATGGCTTTATGCTTCATGGCTGAACTTTATGAAGTCTTGTAGAGTGAAAACATCCATTGCAATATTTCCTGTTTCTGGGTTCTATTGCTATGGGTTGCAAGAAAACTATTTGGATTTTGGAAAAAGGCGTCGTGGTTAGTCTGTCCCGCATGAGTTCTGGTGTGACTATTAAGGATAGATATAATGATCTTGCCCCTCAAGTGATGATATGAACTAGCAATATTAGAACTTAATAGCTGTAAATATCTATTACTTGTGCACAAAACTGAGTAACAGGTTCACAAGTTGTTGAAGAAGGAGCACTGACACATAGAGAAACAAACAAATGTATGCTCATTGCAATAAATAGAGAATTTTATTTTATCATGTTCATTTACTTAGAAAACCGGTCTAGAATATACACAAAGAAGCAATTATGCATGCAGATCGAGTCTGATAGATAAGAATGTGCAAATTTTCCAACATCTAACATTCAAGTTGAGCTAAGCCATAAACCAAAGTAATACTCAGAGTAAAGTTGAAAGAATAAAACTTTCTCAGTTTAAGTGGAATGAGAAATTTTTGTGTGTGATTGGAATAAGGGGTATTTGGATCAATACTGAGTGAGAGCCTGGGTCACCAGCAGTAAAGCCATTGCCTGAGAGCTCAAAGTAAACACTTGACTCTGCCAGAATAGGACGTGTGTTCTAGGAAGTCAAAGTGCAATCTCACAGAGAGAAGCATCATGAAAAATCCAGTAGCTATGAGTGAGTGACACTAGCAAGGATAAAACAACAGGGGACCTCAACCCTCCCGCTTCAGGGCATGAATTGTTTAAGAAAGATGAAAGGCATTTTCACCCCTTTTTCCCCTGAAGTATAATACCGAGCAATTGGTTCTTCTGGCTGCATGTCAGAGGCAGTTGCTCTCAAGTATCAAACACTGACCACCACTGATGACAGGGCAGTAGGAGAGTGGGACTCTTGGGTGCTAATTCCTGTTTGCACACGAAAGCAAGGCATGTTAGCAGATAGATGCCTCAAAGCCGGAAAAAAACCTGCGTGGCTTCTGAGAGTTAGAGGTTGAGACACACAGATCCCTGTGCCTCTAGGTTAAATAAAGTTTTGTCATCCTCAGCCTCTGAAGTGATTAAATTTGTCCCAGTATCATTAGAAAATGGAATTAGCAGCAATTTGTGGAGCCACAGTAGCCTGGGGGTGGTTTCAGCGGATACAGCGACACCACTCTAATAACAAGGGCTGAGAATGACATGTCACAATTACTGTTGGTGCTGCTGTTGATTTATGTCAATGCAACAGTTCTGTGGCATCCATCATTCAGTTTTATGCTGATCTCCTGAAAAGTATTTCTCGGCATGTAAAAGTTACAAAGGCTTTGGCAACTTTGGGATGTGCTGGTGGGTCATGGAGAGATGTGCAACATTTTGTGAATAATGCACTGAAATTGGACATTAGGAGAAGGTTTTCAAAAATCAGCTTTCAAATAGGAGAAGAGAGGATAGAAAAGAATGACAAAATACCTAAATGCTTTTAAAAGAAAAGTAAACCTATTTTCAAAGGATTGTGTAATGTTATCTTTATAGTCGGAAAAGATAGTACTTGATGATTCCATGAGTTTTCTTCAAGTCTCGGTGTTTCTGAGAAGAAAGACATGTCACACTTTCATTTCTGCTTTGTTGAAGTGAGCCAGTCATAAACTGACCCTCTTCATTCTTTATTTCCTTCTTCTTTGATGATGGGAAGTATTGAGATTACTCCCTATGTATTTTTTTTTTTTTTTTGATGTCCCAAACAATAAAACCCATCAAATTTATTGAAAGTCACAGCAAAATATTTTTTGATCCTATTCAAGGCCAAGCTCATAGTGAACCTGAAGGGAACTATACCTAATTTTTTGGCTTAGATAGAAACAGTACAAACACCAATTTCATTTCCCCAACACAAGGTAAACAGCCATCCAGTCATTGCAGCAGCTAAGGAAGAGGTAAAGGTTGTGTTGACAGAGACAATGTCTGTGCCTGGTATCCATGTCAACAGACAGAAGGATACCAAAACTTCAATTAAATGTATTTAATGCCAACAAATGAGCAAAACAAATTTACATGAAAACTAAAAAACCCACGATTTCTTAATTTCCAACAAGATTTGAATTAAAACCAAGCAATATCTCCAATTCTTCTTACCTGTCTTTTCTGTTTCCTCACTCATTTGAAAGTAGATGCTTCTGCTAATCTCCAGATTCATTGTATGAGTACAGCATACAGGTGAGTGGAAAAATCCCTTAGATATCCCAGGATTTTATGCCATACTCTGAAGAACAGAATCAAATGTGACTTTTGGAATGTTTGGAGAATTCATTGTTTAGAAGACATTTTTTTTTTCTGTGACATAGTCTGAAAAACTTACCTCTCTCACGGGAAGTAAAACCTTGCTGAGCAAAATTAAGTGAAATGATCGTTCTTTTAGCAAAGCAAATATAGTTCCACACTGGTCAAGAAACAGGATTGCAGGCTTGAGAACCAAATTTTTTCCTTAGCAAAGAACACCAATCTGAAGTATTTAATTTAATTTACATTTATAATCCAATCTGTATTATTTAACAGCCTTCCTACTGCTTGCTTAGCCCATCTCTGAACTTAAATTTGGTTTGGAAAAGTGTTACAAAAACACAGCAGCTTTAAGTTTCTTCCCAAGACCCCATGTAACCTCTCAAGTCCAATGTTATAATTGTCTGAGCACTTATAGATTTATTTTTCCTTTGCAGCTTTCTTGAGCTGACATAAAGGTTGACAAGCCTGGTGACATAATGGCTATTATTTCAAGTAGTTTCTAAACAATATCATTTTTGTGCCCTTCTGCTTTCAATAAAATTATAGGTTTCTTTATTTTTTATGAAACAATGGCTCTCAGCTCCGTGTTATCTTTCCTGGGCAAAATACTGATGAGATTGCCATGTCTGGCTATTAATGCAATTATTGCTGCTGACGTCAGTGGGAGCACTGGCTCTGCTGAGGTCTCCATCCACGGTGTCACTTGTGAGGACAAAGTTATAAACACTATCTTCTTATTTATCCTGTGTAAACCAAATAAATACAAATACTACAAAAAAAAAATACAAATACTGCAAACAAATAAAAATACTACAAGTAAACACAAATATTGTGAAATAAACTGCTAAATCAAAATACATCCAGATAAATAACCCCAATATTTATAGAGATGCACTGGTGAGAGGTCAGCTGGGAATGTGAAGAGCTGATACATTCTCATTACCTGCTTGGGGCTGAAAACTGAAATGACCTGCTAGGCATCTGCTGGAAATTCAATCAGGTACCTGCACATAGCAGGTATCCTCTGCAAAAATCCAACATGTGTAGGGTTTCACTGAGTGTTTAGGTGTTGCATCCCTGTGCAGTCAGGAGTGGAGGAGGCCTGTCAAGATTTCAGGCTTGTCTAAGGCATGAGGAAACTTTAAAGGGCTTGCTTCATCCCTTTTCCTCTCTACATCATCCCACTGTGAGGTTTGTTTCTAATAAGGGCATCAAAACTTACCGTCTTTTTCTTTTTTTTCCCTGACAAAGCTTTTTTTTAACGTTTTTTAGAACCAGCCAAAAAGAGCAGGACAGGAGGAAACTGGCTCCACTCACATGATGGTAGCTCTACTGACATGAGTCTACAAACACTTAAGCTGAAGGAGGAAGAGATAAACATGTTGGTGATAGTCAGGAAATTATAGGGGCCTCAGGAACTTTTTACTGGCTCCATCCACACTGAAAGAACTGCCCATCCAGTCACAAATCTCTAGCCCTCAACTCACTTTCCAAAAAACCACAAACCCTCTTGCTGAAACTCATTAGTATTGTTCTACCCAGTCCTAAGAATTGACCCTATATTCCCAATAAACTTAGAGCCTTCACTGATATCTCAATGTTTTCTTTTATTGGATTGCATCACATATAGGCTAAACCACACTTCTTTTAGAGAAGAAAGAAGGACTAATACACTCTAGGGCTGCATCCATCGAGATGTAATCAAAGTAAAGAGAATATTAATGCAACACACAGCATTTGGTAGTACTGCCCACAAAGTGACCCCACTTGAAGAAGAAGAAGAAGAAGAACATAAATGAAACATAAATGCTGTTTAAAACCTCCAGGAATGATCTTGGAAAGGAATACTTATTATATTAAATTAATTTGATTGTTTAAATCAGCAAAACAAAGGCAGAGAAAGTATTAACTGTTTTCTGTTAAAGAAATAAACATTAAAGTGATAGTTCATTCAGTTTTACTAATGTCCTGGTAAATGGAGGTACTTAATAGAAATGACTATCCAAAGGTATTTCTGCTGGAAGTTAAAGAAATTGATAACCATCAGAGAAGTTTTATTCTGGAAAAGCCCTCTAGCAGGAAAAATGAGTGCAAATAACCTAGGGAATCTGAGATTTCTTTGCTGTCTTTGTTGGCTGGTTTGTTTGCTTGCTTATTTGTTTGTTTGTTTAAGAATAATTGTGACCACTTTATTGATGGTATTACTTATTTTAGTTCTCTATGACAACAGGTGACTGAATTCTGTGATAGAGATCCTTTTCCATCAAGTGTGTTTTTATGCATTACAGTGATATAGACCATTGCAACAAACAAACAAGAAACCCAAACAGTATATTTACATATTTTGAAGTAGCTGATACACAGAAATTTTGCAGGTGAGACAAATCCAAACATACACGATTAACATCTTGCAGTACCTTCCACCTGATTAAACCAGCTATATATAGCAGAACCCTGAGTTCATTCAGGCAAGCAAAATGGCGTTTATGAATTTTATTTGAATTTTATGCTCCAGATCCTTACTCTTGAACATATCTTAATAATTTAGTTGAACAACATATTTGTCTGTGTAAGACTGTTTGGTAATGCATTCTATTCTACTAAGTAGTCATTAGGCTGCCTGCCCTAATGACTATGATACAGATGTGGAATTCAAGGAACCTGGGTTTTATTTTGTCATTAATACAATGCATGATTTTTTAACAAGTCACTCTCTCACAATGAGAACTTGCATAACTTTGAGTTATTCTGTGAAGCAGGTGCATCCAGCCACTTTACCCTAGAAAAGTGCTGGTTTTTCTCCACTGGATGTAACAGGAGCATGAACTGCTGCTGAGACCTATACATCTAACTTTTAGACACTTAAATTAGATCAATAATTCTGGCTGTATTTTTCAAAAAATAAATTGCATTGACATATTAATTCATAACCTCAAATAATTTTTTTTTAAGTTTCAGTCTGAATAGTGTTTAATTTGAAAAACAAAACAAAGAAAAAGAAAACACAAAACCCAGAAATTAAACAAGTAAGAAAAATTTCCCTATGGAAGTCCAAAACAAAGCAAAGAATACTGCTAAGGTTAAGGAGTCTAGCAGTAATAACATCCATCAGATAAAATGAATGATCCATAACATTATCAACAACAGATATGGAGAAATTTTGATTTTTCTTAAAGTCATAGAATGGATGTGAAAGCAACATTAAAGATCCTCTCATTTCAAAATCCTGCCACAGGCTGGGACACTTCCCACTTTACCAGATTGCTCTGAGCTCTATCCAACACGGCCTTGAACAGTTCTTGGTACTGCACATCCACAAGTTCTCTGGCCAACCTGTTCCATTTCCTTACCACCTTCTGAGTAAAGAATTTCTTCCTAATATCTAATTCAAACCTGACCTCCTTCTTTTTAAAATCATTCTCCCTTATACTGTCGCTCTCTGCCTGTATAAAAAGTCCTTCTTCCTCCTTTCTATAAGGCCCTTTAAAATACTAGAAAGCCACTATGAGATCTCCCTGGAGCCTCCTCTTCTCCAGGCTGAACAACCTTATCTGTCTCAAGAATTTCCTTCTAGGAGAAGTGATCCATCCCTCATTCTTTTTGTTATAGAACAGACAGGAAGATCCGTAAATAATTTAAAACCATGGAATCATAGAATAAGCTGAGTTGGAAGGGACCCACAGGGACCATTGATTCCAGCTCTTAACCCTGCACAGGACCATCCTCAAGAGTCACACCATGTGCCTGAAGTGGTTGTCCAAATACTTCTTGAACTCCGGCAGGGCTGGTGCTGTGATCACTTCCCTGGGGAGCCTATTCCAGTACCCAACCGCCCTCTGGGTAGCAAATATTTTGCAAAATATTTTGCCTTTAGGTTGCTGTGACTATTCCAACAGATTTTAATGTTCCCCCTTTCTCTAAGACCTTTTTTTCCCAACATCATTATCCAGACTGAACACAATTAACCATGGTATTACATTCCTGTCATCCTAAGAAATGGTCCAACCATGCTGCAGGAGGAAGTATTAATAGTGGAACACTCCCTGAGTCATAGTTTCCCTACCTTAGTATCCCCATTGGCCATAAATAATAATAATTATCCTGTGACCACGATTTTGATTGATTATTATTTTCTTAATGTATAAGATAGGGTTCTCTAAAGGGGGTTAATGGTCATTAGAGAGAAAGTGCTTTTTCTCAGGCAGCCTACCTTGTAGGGGTAGGTAGAATGAAGGCTGTCTAAATTGCCTCTACCATGAATCCCCCTTGTCTTTAACTTTACGCCTTAAGGTTTTTTCACACATTAGTAAGAACAAAAAGAACAGACGAAAAACATGGAACAAGCTGGGATCCATTCAGTGTTGTTCTTCTCCAGACTTAGTAGATTAATGTACCGCCTACATAAATGAAGTACATGAAAATTTTTGTTGCAAGAACTTGAAAAAGTGTAGGTTTTGTACAAAATTTAATTCCTTTAAGAGAGTTTTTCTATGGAGACTCCCAGTCTTTGCCTGCACAAAAACTTCTCTCACATGAAGACAAAATAGAGACAAAACCCCAAAGAGCAACTATAGGAAAACGTTCAACACCCTCTGTGATCACTAAAGTCACATGAGTTATATCAGCAACTTGATCAGATTCATGTCAGAAGTTTGGGCAAGTGAAATGCTTTCAAAGAATTCCCCTAGCTCCAGAAAGAAAGGACATTTTTCTAGCTCAAACTGTGATAGAAGTGTGACAGCAAAATTGAGATCCTAAAAGCCTGAACAGAAAAACAAGAATACCTGTTTCAGTCCCCACAGCAAAAAAGGAAGAGAAATTGTAATATCAAGAGATGACACACTTGAAGGTTGTATTTTTCTCAGTTCATTTCCATTATGTTGGACTTGCCCTTCCTGACAAGGTCTGAAGAAGATGTAGTTTATGAGGGTGGTTCAAGTGTGATAAAGAAGCTGCAAGTTGAGGACTTGAAGGGTTAGGTGCCCTTGAGGAGCGGATGGGCTCAAGTGCTCTGCAAGGATTGATGTTATTAAGTTGAATTATTATTATTAGCACTTGTACAACATGGGGAATGGATGAGCAAAAGATGAGGAAAAAAAAACTGCATATGAACAGAAGTGAAATTAAAATGCAGCACAGAAAATATTGCAAGAAAACTGCTAACACTTCATATTTGTAAATATATATCTCTAACGTATGGTAAATAAAAAAAAAATGTTGAAGAAAACACAAGCGTGTCAGATCAACTTGATACTTGTTTCAAACTCTGCATTAATATTGGATAACAATCAGTTCTGGTCCACCAAGTTATGCAGTAATCTGCCTTCTCACCAAGGCCTTCTTAACCCCTTGTAGCTGGGAGCTGCACAGTGTATCCCACTGAGCAATGCTTAATTGAAGTCAACAGGCACTTGCTGATACAGGACGATTGTGGTAGCCAGTTCATGGAGACAAATAATGCTACATCTAGATTTTTACAGAGATATGCATATTTCAGCACCTTCCACATGTGTATCTGAGTGCATATTTGTGTGTATATATGTATAATATATGTGTTTGTGTGTGCAAGTGAGCACATAGAAGGAAATACATATATATGTACAGAGAGAGAGAGAGAGAGGAAAGAACAGCTCTGCTTGGATTTCTTAAAGGATAAATAACCTCTATTAAATAGCAAGCCCAGTGCTTCTATCAGAAACACAATCATGCAATAACTTTAAGATGATACATTATTACTTGACATTTCCCAACTCTTTTCCACTCTGCAAGTTGAGGTATTTGGCCCACAGTTCATATATTTTTGGTTCTTTTTATCACTTATGTTTCAGATGAAGAAGAGGAAGACGGAGGGATCTATCACTCACAGTGGTTTTGTTGAACCTTGCTAGCATATATACCAGGAGATAATATTCCAAATCACATGTCATGGGAGTGGAATATAGGATAACATTGGTGGGATAGCAATGAGAAGTCTGTGCAACCATTGTGCAAGATTAAAACATATCTAATACCGGAATATGTCTACCTCTCC
Organism: Ptilonorhynchus violaceus; assembly: GCA_013397565.1. NCBI lineage: Eukaryota > Metazoa > Chordata > Aves > Passeriformes > Ptilonorhynchidae > Ptilonorhynchus > Ptilonorhynchus violaceus. The sequence goes on from VZRJ01002438.1 coordinate 102,011, forward strand.
AAACCTGTCATTGGCCTTTTGATGGGCCGGTGTGGTGGGAAGTTCCCCTTCGATTGCCATGGCCAGCATGGATGACGTCACCTCCGATGTGGATCCCTCCTTCTCGGAGGAGGGGGAGTCGGAGGAGGAGACTGACGTCTAGCTCCCACCCCCTCTCTCTCTCTCCCTTCCCCAGAAAATTAGAGCTTTGAGTTACCTGTCACTTAAGTTTGTTGTACCGCCTTTTATTCCTGGGGATTTCCAACACATTCGACGCCCCATTGGTTGAAGTTCATTGTTTCCTCCCCCTTACTGTTTCAATTGGTTGGTTTACCCTCGGATCCTCCCCTTACCCCGTTTCCCATTGGATGTTATCCCTTTCTCCTCCCCCTTTTCTGCCCCTTAAAAGTTGATGCACCCTGAGTTCCGGGGGCTCTCTCCCTCAGGGCTTTCTCTGACCCAGAACCCCATTCCTCTAATTAATAAAGAGAGAGCTGGGAGACCCCCACTCCTTCAACCCTTTACTTCCTGCTTACGAGTTTCATTCCATCAACACTGCGGCGACTGATTCCAGCGGGGCGGACACACCTTGGGGCGATCCAGCCGTCCACTGCCTGGAGAGGCTTAGGGCCCTCAGCTAGAGCTGTCCGGCATCCGTGAGGAGGTAAGCGAGCGGTGGACAACTCACCCGCATCTCGTTTACAACAGGCCTTGATTGCCTTTCTTTTGATGGGCTTTTTAACACTCTTCTTAACTAACCTCCAGGGTTTAGTCTGGACTTAAAGTCATACCAAACACAGGTCCTAGCTTGCTTTCTGGAAATGGCTCACATTTTGTGAAAGAAAAGACCATGAAGCTCAAACTCTGTGCTCTGAGTTCATGCAGAGTGTATTGGTATATAATTGGCAAACTCTTTCAGGTTAACATACAGATTCTAGGAACAAATAGTTCATACAGTTTTCTAAAACTACGATGACTATATGTCATGGTTTAACTCAAAATGTCAAACTA
>VZRJ01002438.1:104173-148010 GCA_013397565.1 Ptilonorhynchus violaceus
AAAAAAAAAAGTGTTAATAAAACTACATTGCTTGAATTGACAATGCCAGACAGGTTGAATATCAGGGCAAGGGACAGACAGCGAATGGAACAAAAACAGGGTGCATGTAAATGAGACTGATGCAACTACCATTAAAGCTAATTGGATGCTAGTCCGTGGTGTGTTTGGCTTATTTAGTCCAATGTAAAACTCGTCTGCAAGAAAAGTTCACACCAAGGAAAATCAAAGCCTCAAGACCAATTGTCCCCAGTCACACTCTAAAGTTTGAGGGTCTGTTTATCACAGATCACTCTTTGTGCAGACTCATGTCTTCATGAATTAATGCAGGTCTACATATGAAAATCAATGTTTCTTACACATATAAACACCACAGATCTGAATCAATCTCTCAAAGCCAAAGAGGGTTAAATATTTAAACAAGCTATGTATTGAAATGCATTTTTAATGCTGTGAAGTCATTCTGATGAAAGATTACTCAAGAGCCTTCATTACTGAGTTTAGAGAGTAATGTGGTATTATTGGAACAGATGGCACAGCTGTGTGCAGCCTCAGCCCCCGCCCGGCCCCCCCGGGGTAAATCCGAGTGCCACTCCTGTGCAAAGTCATCTGCTGTCAGCCAATGGACTGAATGGATGGATGGCTGCATCCAGCTCCCACATCCATACATGACAGCCAGGATGGCTGGAGTCTTTAAGAACAGGCTCCTTAAAGAGAACAGCGCCTTCTGTGATCCCTCGTTCCCTACATGCAGTGTAAGGCAGGCAGGGGAAGAGGGAAGCAATGCCCCGAGCATTGAGTATGAACTCGTTGTGCTGCTCTGTGACTTAATTGCTAGGATTATGTGGTATCATTATGTCAACTGCAATTGTCTCTGTTAATTTCAAGCTGGCATCTCCCCCACCCCCCACCTCTATCCCGGCTTTCTTTCTTCCCTCCCTCTTGCTGAGTGAGTGAGTGTGGGTGTTGTGAGAGTGGCAAAGGGAAGGGAGATCCAGCCGGACACAATTTGATGGTTATTAATTAAAAAAGACAAAGGAAGAAACAGGCAAGTGTGAAGTCAGGGTCTGTGCTGTGGCAGTCCATGAAAGGATTAGCTGCATGGCTATTAACACTGTCACAGCTGTGGGGAAAAGGAGCCTTGATCCTCAGGAGAGTTCTTCTGAGGCTTTCCCTTGCATTGAGTTTTCTGCTGGATACAGGTACAAAGAATGTCAGCCTGTGACAAAAGCCCTGGCCTCTAAATTTACACAACAGGATCAGATTCATCACAGTCCCTTTGGTCTATGTTTGCAATACTGCATGCAAAGAGGATGCACAAAGACTCAAAATGCCTCTCTCCTGATTCTGCACTGATGTAATCTAAGTGGTTTCTATGGAAAGATTTCTAGTTTGTTTGTGCATCTCTTTATCCAGCTAGTTAATAAGTTTTCTTAAAAGTTTCTTAGGCTACTCAATAACATTCAGGTGTGTTGCATGGTACTTTGGAATAGAAGCTAGAATCCATATTAAGGAGAGGACTCCATCAGGGAATACTCATGTAGATTTAAATATTTCCATGAGCTGAAATACCTACCTAGGTGTTGAATACCCAGGATAAAATTGACGTTATATTTAAATTCCAGAAACTATAAGTCGAGTTACAGAACATTTATGCTGCCCATTATGCTCTGTGTTTCGTCCACAGGTTTCTTTTCTTATCTTAAAAATATCTCTCTCCTTATTTGAACAGTCTTTCTATTGCTCTGGAGATCCTCTTTCTGTGTGCACGTGGTTTTTTTCCGAGTAAAAGTGGCAAAGATGCAATTCAATATTCCAGGAGAGATCACATAAATGACTTGTATAACAATATTAGCTCTTCCTTACCACTTCTACAGAAAATTCATTTCACATCTGCTAGGACTGCATTTACCTTTTCCATAGACACATGGATGCTTTAAACTCAAGCTGCAATCAAGTAAGACAAAAAAGTCTTTCTCTTCCTTTGGACTTTACGAAATAAGTAAATTCCTGGCTTTTTGTAAAGGTGTTGTTTTGTTTTTGTTTTTGTTTTTTTTTAATCAATCCTTCAGCATGCAGTCCAGTGTTATATCTATTACCTCAGTTTCTGAGGTCAGCTCTTTCTTTCTGGATGGTAAATCCTGACCTTTCTGCTTTGGCATTCCTTATTAATTGTGAATTACTTGGAAAATTCTTTTCCTTGCAAATGATTTGAAGCATAATTATCAAATGAAGCAGCAAACACAAAAACAATCCTTGCTCTGTTAAAATTTTTAAATTAAGATTTCAATATTATCAGACAAGTAAATAAAGCATCAAATGAGGTCCACAGAGAGGATAATACATTATAATAGGAAAAAGGATTTGCTTAATTTAAATTCTTTGCTTGTCTAAGTGGTTGTAAATACTACCAGATTTAGGAATCCAATATAGGTATACTTATATTAGCAGCTTGGGTTGCCATATGTAAAGTTACATGGTTATTTCTGACAAGCAGCTAAAAATTGCCCTCGCATTTCTATGTAATGTCGTTTAATCTTTTCTTCTCCAAAGAAAGTTATGTTAACTCACTTCTCATTTGGAACAGGATAAGAATAAATGAACAGTTACTTGGCTCAGCTGACAAGCAATAACTCCTCAAACTGCCACAGCTCTGTTGATCCCTAAACAATACTAGATGGCAGTGATTTTTAGGCAGGTAGAGTTTTAAGTGGGGATTTATGAATTATAAATGTATAAATTATAAATTTATGAAAGGGCACAGAGGTGGCAACGTACATTTTGATTTTCAGGATTCTGAAGCTGTTAATATTTGATCTCAGGAAGAATAGAAAATAGAAATTATTTATCTAAGGAATTTTTCAAACTCTTCAGAACATGGGAATCTGCAAACTGGATTGGACAAAAGAGCTGTGTAGTCCTGCCTTGGAAAAAATCTAACATCCTCTATTCAGGTAAGTTTTCATCCCTGTTCCTGGAGTTGCACAAAGAGATGCAAACCTGAGAGAAGTTGCAGGCAAATTTAAAATAAGAACTGTTACACAAGTCTACGTTAACTTTACCACTTGTTTTATTTAGTTTTAAATCAATGACATTTCCTAGAAATCAAAAGGCTACAAAGGAAGTTAAAGAAAATGGAAGGATTCAAACTAAGGTACAGCACTCGGTTGTGATGATCATCAGACATTTTAATGGCCTCAACAATTGCTGCAATTTTGTGTTAAACTGAACTGCCAGACAGACATGGAAACCAGTTTAGAAAGTTTTACTTTCCCAGAAAAACTATCTATTAAAGGATAAGGTACCACTGTAAATGGATGCTTCATGTGAATTGAAACATCTTTGAAAAGCCAAGCAGTTCTGTACCATGATTTACTTTCTTTACCGTCAAATATATTGTTCGTTTTTCTCATTTCTCCTGCATATTCCCATGAAAACAAATAAGCACAAAGACCATGGCTCCATGGCTTGCTGGATAAAGTCTTGCACAGTAGCTGACTGGCTCTGAGCCAAATCTGACCCTAAAGCTCCTCACTGCAATAGCTTGATACCTAGAAAATTGCATATTATCTTGGTTACTGCGGTGTGTTAATGTGTTTACACAGATTCTCTACCTGTGGTGGTTTATGTCTTTTAAGTTTTGAGTAGGGGTTCTGCCCATGGAGACCTACTCCCACATTTATAGAACTGCTTCAAACCACCCTTAATTTCCAGAAGTGCTCTCTTCAGTTTTCCACTTTATTTATGTGGCTTCCATTCCATTTACAGGGCTTAAAGCATTAGTATAAAGAAGCTGGCAAGCAGAAAACCTTTTTGGCTGGAAAGGTAATGGAATTCTGTTCAGTTATTTTACCAGGAGTAGAGGATGATTAGCACTAATTACAGCTTGTGACATTGAGAGAAATTTGGAGTAAAAATGCAAAATGCCCTTTAAAAATAACTATTGCAGTAATAATGTTATATATCTTGTAGCAAACAAACAAAAAAGGCTTCCATTTGCTGGATTGGATTTTTTGTTTAGTTTCATTTCATAATGTACTTGAATTTCATGGAAACTGCTTCATATTTGACAGTGTTCTCTCAGCAGAAGGTTCCTTATTTTTTTCCTATTTTGTTCCCACTTTCAGAAGGAATTGAAGAGCATTGGGCAGACAGCAGAGAAAAACACAGAAGTGTGTGTGCTAAACCCTGTGAGCATTCATATTTAGCCATTTAAGAAGGAACTAAAAGTAAACAAGCTAATTTTTCTAATGTTTACCGAGGGAGATAGTCAGACATGTATCTGCCCCCCAGGCACTCACAGTGTTTTACCTGTAAGACAAATTTCTATATGTGATATTGGCAGTATTCTGCTAAACTGAAAAATTTTTAACCTGCAATGTACATAACAGAGAAGCCTTTAAAACAGCCATGGCATCCCTGCCCACCGTATGGGCATCTGAACACCTGCAGGTGTACAACAGAGACAGATGACTCTGAAGTCCAAAATTGCTCCAGATATGCTACAAGAGGAGTTTAAGTCTTGAGAGGATGTTCTGACCACACGCCCAAAAAGTCTGTGAACAGTAGCCATCAAGGATGGGTATTTGAACTTCATCTGGACAGAGCTATTAAACAGGAGGTGTCATAATGGACTAAAGTTGAAGCTGTGCTTCTCTGTGGGCTGAGCAGAACTGTCTCACAAAGGCTAGCAATTTCCCATTCAGAAGGATATTTATAGTTAAAATTCATACCCTTTGAAATCAGTGCTTTAGGAGTATATGCACAGTTTTTCTAATATGCTCTTACGACTTTTAAAAACACTATGATCAGATCAGGTGTCTTCATTTCAGTGGAAGCTGATGACAAACTTCATCCTTTCCCATTCATCTTCAACTTGATTCATATTAAAATTTCAATCTTTTCAACAGCTATGTGTTTTTTCCTACTATAGCCTCCCCCCACCAATGTCTCACTTTCTTCATTTCGTTGCTCCACTAATAGAATATCAGCTATTCAAGGCTGAGTTGGATTTTTTGTTCTTTTTTTTCTCCTAATCAATGATTCTCAGGTGCTAGGACCCTGAAGCAATACTTTTGGTACATGGGGCAAACAGATGTTTTTGCAAGTGAGGCCTTGGGTAATTTCGAGAAAACATTCCTGCAGGTGAAACTGAAAAGTGTCACTTGTGCTAGAAAGAGAATATCTACAGCAGTGACTCTCAACCTTGGAGAACTGGAGTGCCACTTCATCACTGAATAGAGCCACATGTTAATTATCCTTCTACTGAATAATGCTGTTACTCATTTTTGAGTTTCTATCAGAAAACATTGTATGGTGATTTAACATCTTGTTAGGTTCAGGATAAAAAAATCTGTAGTAGGAAAAATAAGAAAATGATGGGTTTACCCGGGCTATTTATTCAGCATGTGCAGTAAGTCAATATCTTTACATTTTGCATTTTGAATTTCCAAGCCCTTCAATTCCTTTTGTTAGGAGCCTTCTTCAAACTGCTTTTAAGTCATTGGAAATTTCCTGCTGATATTCACTGATTTTGGAACAGACAAAAAGAGTTAAAAGAACATGAAGGACTGTGAACCTCAGTCTGAATATCTAGTTACTATTTTGTTTTTAGCCCAATGATTTTCCTCATGCTGTGTCAGATAAATGCCTTTCTTTCTCTTTTTCCTAAGGCACCGCTGCTTCCATGGTCACGCTGCCTTGTGTGATCCTGGGTGGGTTCATGTCTCATATCACTGAACCCTCCAGACAATTTCAATCAAGCCTGATAGAAAATGCAGAATTTTGAGGGATAATCAAGATCTTACCAATGCCATGAGGAAAGACAATGAGTATAATTTTTTTTTTTTCCCTAATTAGTTACTGAAAGAAGGACGTAATATGAATTCAATCCATATAAAGCACACAGAAATCTGAGAGACACGGACAAGGAGGGATAGGCAGATACCGTGAGACCTGAAACAAAAAACAAAGCTTCATTTCAACATTATCCCGCATCAAATGCCCACAAACTCATTTATGGGATAGAAAATCATGCATAACTGGCCATCCCTCAAACTTTTGCTCACAGAATGTGTTCTTTGAGCACCAGTTTGCACAAAGGATATTTTTGACCACCCATCATAAAAAAGAAATATAAATGTAGTAGACGAGACAGTTCTTATGGGTCAGATGGTGGAAGTAATTTAGTGCCATTGTTTGGACTAAACCTGAAAGGCTTGCCAAATAAGTTACATAGTCCAAAGAGAGGAAAAAGTAAGTCAGAATCAAAGGTCTGCTGGTCTTTCATACTGGAGAGGAGCAAGATCAGGAGGTTGAGAAGTGCCTCTGGTGAGTTCGGGCCTGGTACTGGGATCAAACTCACCTCATGGACTTTTGGTATTAAATTTAGATATACTGAGTAGGATACAGTTCTCTATATAGAGAATAAAAGATTTCCCCTAAAAGGTAAAGCTGTGTTTTCTCTTTGTTTGTGGGAGAGGTCTTCCACCTAGGGCAGCTCATAGTATCCCTTGGGACAGAAAGGTGGTGCAGTAGGTTGGGCTAAAGGAACTGTGAAGGTTTCCACATTGACCTTAATTCCTTGCTCTACCCACATACAGATTTTAAGACAGTTAGTATGCTGCAATTCGTAGGACATAACAGAGTGAAACAATGAGAGATTATCAGTGAGATCTCATCTAACGAGCCCTATGAAGATTAACAAGTAGTTGTACTGATGTGGCTGGTCTATGCCTGAGCTAAGGCTGGCAGATCACATGTACTGAGCTGTGTGGACATGACAGATCTGATCACCACAATATCAGATACCTCCATGTCACATCCCACTGCCTACTATATTCATCCTGATACAGTCTCAAGAAGAGCTCTGAAGCCAGGTGGGACCATTGTAGCGAGACTTAGTGAAAAACACAAACTGTAGAAATTTGCTAAATCAACACCCATTTAAATCATGTGATGTATTTTGAGTGAGAGAAGCAAATGGAAATCTTGACTGTTTTCACTTGGAAGCTCATAGGAAGGATGCACTGCAAATGTATGGTAAATTTATTGAACAGTTGAAGACTGTTTTTATAGAGGAAAAAGAAAGGAAAAAAATTGCAAAACTCCTAGACTAAATAGCTTACAGTGATCTAAGGGAGCTCCCTAAGCCTGGCAATAAAATCAGTTTTTCTCTCAACTTTGTGGTTCTGTGCTTTGTTTCCAAGTTGCAGATCTCCTCACCAATCTGCAGAGATAAGAAATGAGCACAGTATTCCAACAACAGTCCTACCAGTGTTAAATAAAGAACTGTTGCCATTGGTTTGGTCTGATTTGCCCTGTCTGTGAGTTCAATATTCATACCAACCCTTTCAGATGTTATGACGAAGTCCTTTCCAGAATCATCCATTCTGAAAGTTGAGTTTCCCTACTCATGAAATAATAAGTTTCTAATTTCTCTAAGTACAATTTTATATTCCATAATGTATAATGTGTATTTGTGGATATATGTACATTCAAATACATATAGATACACATGCTCATGTGTGTGTGCTGCTCACTTGTCAAGGAACCAGTTCCAAAGGCTTTTGCTCTTTGTTTTTTAACGCTCTCCATTAATAAAACATATTCAAGGATGATGTTCTTGCTCAAAAGCATGCCTGTTTTACGGGGATGTCTCAATTTTATTTAATTTGGAGACCAAACTTATTTTGAAGATAACTTGTTGACTTTATAGTGCTCTTATTTCTTGGAAAAAAAAAATTCTGAGATCAGATTGAATCTTTGGGAGTTTAAATATTAGATGATCAGAATTATCATCATCAGTGTTCTCATACTTTACAAAAAGGCATCAAATTATTGTAGGTCTATTTTTATAAACCAATTTTATTTGATATTAGTTATATTACCTTCCTTTAATTCTATTTTAATTAAATCTCATATTAGCTATTTTATTGTTTGCCTTAGGTTAACTTTAAACTGACAAAAGGACATTTATCAGGGTCATCCCATTTTCCTTTCTAAATGTTTCTGTACTTCAAATTTTTCCAGATCTTTGGGGATTTTTCTGTGCCACAAGACTCCCTGTTATCCATTACATTCCAGATGAAACACAGCTTTTTTTGATACTCTTGAGTATTGAGGTTTAGGGGTTGGCCTTCCTTCTTTACTTTCTCTATAATTACTTTTTGAAAGCAAATTATTCAGTTCCATCACCCAGTGACCAGTAAACAACTTCTATCTTTTCTTCAACTACAGGGCAGAAAGACACTGATTCCTGAGTATTAGTCAATTAATTTCCTTTTTAGTCAATTTCCCTAATTAGTCAATTCCCTTTTTTTTTTTCTTAAAGATAGGTTGTCATTCTTCTTTCTCTCTTGTCTACTGTATTCTTATTTAAAAGGTTGTATCAACTTATTTTGATATTCAAGTCATGAAACTCTTCACACCAGGTTTCACTAATACCAACTAGGTCAAATTTATGCTCATAAATGAGCAATTCCAATTCCCTGTGTTTATTATCCAGGCTCCAAGCAGTGGTGTACAGGCAATTAAATAATTTCTTCTCCTCATGTCCTTCAGTGTCTTGATTAATTTGGTTCTCAACATTCTGATTTTGTTCTAAGTGAGTACATGTTTATTCCTGTTTTTCACCCATTTTCTTTCTCAGTTTAACACCTGTCTGACTACAATTATTTAAACTTATTTTTTTGTACTAATTAAGTTTTAATCAGAATACACTAATTGGCCAAAACTAAAACTTTATAGGAGTATGCACAGGTTTCAATTAAAAGAGATAGATTTCATTTCCAGGATAATTTCTGGTCAGAAGAACAAGTCTAGTGCAGCCACTAGTCAGGACATATAATCAGCTCGGAATACAATTTCCCATGAGAGTACTCCAATCTGCAGGATTTTTTTTTTCCTTAAGTAATCAACTTTCAGTCTTTCTTATTATGGGTTTTCAAGCTGGCATGTTTGTTTGCATATGTATCTAGTTCTAGATGTACAAATGAAGTAATGATTTAAAGTATGGTTTGATATTCTATGTGATATAAGAAAACATTTGAGCCAATGCAATTTTGGTGGGTTTTTTGGCACACATGACTCATGGCCTTACCTCATTTAAATACACACACACACACACACACACACACACACACACACACAGAGATATGAAACTTTCAGCCAAATATGACATAGAGAGGTGTTTTTACATGGGTATTTTGTCTTATGGGGAAATAATTTTGGCCTTTGGTCTTTTCTAGCCAGCTTGTTTGTCCAGAAACCTTTTTTTTTTTTCGTAATTTCTGAAAGAGAAATTATCCAAAGTTTAAGAGCTTTGATTTAACACCGAATACACTCAAAATTGGTTGACACAATATATTAAATTTAGGAGAAACATACTTTCACTGTTTTTCACTTTCAGAATCTTATCTTTTATGTGTTTTGTCTTTACAAGACAGAAGGGATTTCTGACTAAATTAGATGGGTAGTCTTCTGTTGTAGCCTTCTTTTGAGATCCCTGAAATCTCTTACATACGCTGCAATTAAGGATATACATCATCAGTAACAGCTAAAAGACCTTTTGCATGATAATTTCAGAATTTTCCACAAGTTTTATCCATGTCTCTAGTGCTTTGGTCTTGTAAGTCTTCAGGGTATTTTAACCTTTGCACTTCAGAAAACAGTTTTTAATCCACATAGTAAAAAATATCTCACAAACTTTGTCTGACTCGTTCCGATGGACACATTGTTTTACTGGGACTTGTGTGGCATCATTACCAACAACTGCACATTATATTTACATATTTCCAGTTTATTGCTGAACTATGTCTTTAGACGGTTTTCCTCATTTTCCATATTGAAAATCTATTGAGAGAAGAAATGTCTTTTTCTTTCTGATAGTATATCTGTTCACAAATCTATCTCCAGTCATAGAAAATGGTGATTCAGGGTGTTGTTTGTTTTGGTCACTAGCTGCCAGCCTCTCACTCCAATGCTTTCCTTGTCCTCTGTTTTTTTGTTCTTTTTTCAAATGGATTTTCCTTCCTAGAATCAGACAAGAGTCCCGGCTTACCCAAGAATTTTTTCACTTTAAAGTTCTTCATCAAAGAGATCTGTTTTTTACTCTTCCACTGTAAAATCTCTTTGTTTTGAATACAGTTCAAGTATAAATGTTCATTATGCTTTTGAGAAGAAAATTAATAAATAGCTTCACTCTTCAACGTCAGGACTAATATCTCACCACAAGGCAACACAGTATTGTGCATAACACTGAACTGAAAAAAAGATCATAATCTTTTGCAAAATCTGCTCTTTGATTCCTCATAAATTCCCCTCACAAGTGGCTTATTCAGTTACAGTCAATCCTTGGGTCTACTCTTTTATAAACAGTAGAGAATTAATAAATGATTGATAACATCAGAAGTGAAATTAGGACCCAGCATTCTGAAAAAACACCTCTTCCTTATTTCTCCTCCCATTTCAAATCATGGCAACATTCCTTAAAAATATCCTGAGCTGAGAAGGAATCATAACCAATACAGTTTCACTAAAGCAAAATATCCCCTAAGTTAATAGCTGTTTGTAAACTTCATTTTCTGCAGGAAAAAACAGCATTTGTAATGAAGCTGATTAAAGAAATATACACTACTGGGAAGGAGATGCTGCTACAGTTAAGAAAATGTGACTATTTGGTAAGGGAGCAGGGAAGAGAAAAGCTGTTTCTCATGCACTGAAAACATTCAAAGTCTTGTGTACATTTGGTCTCATCCAAATGTAATTTGAGAAGCTCACTTTTAATCTAGTTTGGGCTCTGATGATAACAGCTTTAATTTATACAATCAGAGACATTGCTGAGTGACTTTGCCTTCCCCTACATCAAAGGTAATTATTATTTTTATAGTTCAATTAGCAAACATTACATTTCTGTTTTCCTTGCAAAGATGGCACCACCTAATTTAGCAATAATATACATATCCCTGATGCCCTCTCAGGGACATGATGTTATTATAATAGACTCTTCTGGACCTATTGATTCCTGGGAGCAAGTTTCCTTCCAATTTGCACCTTTCAACCCTTTTCTTTAAACTTACACTAATAGGGCAATTTGCCAGTTGTAGATCATAGTCTGCATTTTTTAAAAAAGAAATCTATACAGCATTTTGCTCCAGAACAGTGCTTCTATTACCTTTTTTATCTTAATGACCAGAAAGAGAAAAGATAGGTCTGTTCCTTTGTTTATAGATTCAAGGAAGAGATGGTTTTCCTGTACTGTAATAATTACTTTTTCTGAGATTTCCGAAAATTCTCATGTCCTGTCCTCAGATGAAATCAACAATCCCCCCAAAAAGACTCTCCAAAGCAGGAAAAGAAGGAGTGTTGCATTAGGCCAGCTTTAATGAGATTTATCCACTGACTTTAAGACAGAAATCAGAATGTCTGATTTATTTACAGACATTAGACATTGGTTCTCCCACTTCCCAAGTGATCCTTCCAGGCACTCATGCAGGCGAACATCTGTCGGTCACTCAGTCCTCTACATGATGATGTAGTTTCCTAAGATGGAACAGTCTAATTTTATCCTATGTATTCCTAGGCCTCCATACAGAATGCTTTGTTGCTCTGTCATCCTGGAGGAGCTAGATTAAGAGAGAGGCAACAGTAGAGGTCAGTCAAATTTTGGATGGACTGAAGCTGCCTTTGAAGAAATAATACCTCTGTCCCCTGCTTGAAGACTAGGCTAACTGGATTGAAAATATGACAGTGACCCTAACAGCAAAGAATAAAGTAGCTGGTATAATTACCTTGGTTATAAGAATAATCATCTGCAGAGGGAATGCTTTTTTCCCCTTGATCTGATTTACTCAGGAACAGGTTTTTACCTTGCCTTTCACAACATAATACCCAAACTATTTTACTATGAAGTGGCATCTTTTCTAGAATTTGAGCTTTGCCCATAAATCCCACTGAGGACTTGAGATGTTTGTCGTAATGAAGGTTTAGTTCAAATAAATACGTCTCTGTGGGAAATTTATGACTCTAACAAAACATTTTCTCATTAAAGAATCTGTGTTCAACTGGGGGCAGTGAAGGGAGACAACACCTAACTAAAAGTCCAAAGCAGTTTTGTAGGAGGCTATTCTCTGTTCTGCAAGAGCTGATCATAATTTATGGTTGCTTTCGGTACTCTGTGTTGTACTTTGTATTTTCCGGGCTCCTGAGATGGTGGGGAATCCTGAGGAATGTTGACAGGCTGCTTCCTGAGGGTCACGAGGACTATTCCTTCATATTTTTCCTAATACCAGTTCAGCCAAAGTGTGTGTTATGCTTCCCTTTGTCATGGCACTAGCAAGATATCCTGGTGTTATCTGAGAGACCCCCATCACCTTGATTCTTCCTTAACCTTTAGGCTCCAGCTAAACGTGCTTAAGTAAGTCTTTGTCACGTTCCACTAGAGCATGTTTGCATTGATTATGCACAATTATATCCTTGCATCATGGCAATTCACCTGTGCACACTAGCCCCTACCAGAGTGATTTATTACCAGCTAAATTGTTGCTAGCAGAAACCTGTTTGTCACTGTCACACGTGCAAGCAGCAGATATGAATATCTGTATGATCAGCCTGTGTGTGTGTGTGCAGCTGTGCATGCGTGTGCCTGTGAAGGTGTGGGACCTGGGGGTGGATGAAGGCGTGAAAACTCATGGACATTTCTGATTAACTCTGTCAAATCCACCCCCTATCCCCTAACACCCATCACTGCTGTCCAGTTTGACGCCATTTCTAGCACAAATATCAGTGATTATAGAAATCTCTGTTGATCCTGATGTAACTTTATTGATCCCTTTCAACCTTCATCCATATAATGTCATTGAAGAGGTTCTTAAGGAAACAAGACCATTAATCAGCACCCCAGTTAATTAAAGACATTGGAAACCTTCAGGAATGATGGAAGGACCCTGGAAAATAGGGACATTTTGACTTTCAGGAGACATGCTTTCTCTAGGTTCCTCTAGCACTTCTCATTTTCAGATTTTAACAGGATTGGACATTTCAGAGCATTGCTTAACTCCCCACAGAAAATGATCCTTTACTGTTCCTTGTCTCTTATTGTTCTTTCATTAGCAAACAAAATGGTGAAAAATGACATAGCAATGATTTGTTTCATATCAAATATTAAACAAAGATATTATATAAAAGATTAAAGGTATTGCTTTAACATTTTATGAGCCAGATCTTCCATTGAAATTTAGAATCATAGAATCATAGAATGGCTTGTGTTGGAAGGGGTCTTAAAGATCATCTAGCTCCTGAACAACAAAAAAATACGGAGGATAGGAGCCTGGATGTGCTGTTCCCCACCTTCACTTTATTTTGCTTCACCTCCACACTACCTCTCTGCCTAAAATATTCTGTTTAGGTTTACCCTGCTGTCTCGCTGTCTTATGTGATGGCTGTCAGCGATCCTCAGCTGAACTGGGGTGAAGCTGCTGCTTTGATCAGTAGTTTTTCAGGGACTAAAACAAAACATGCTTTTCATGTTGACCAAGGCAGTGACCAGGATCTAGATTCAGACATTCTTGAAGTCTGTGAGCAGTCTGGATCAATTTGATCTGCATCTTTTTGATAAATGTGTCCCCACAGTACACCTGGCAACGCCTGAATGTAAATAAATACATTTAACGTATTGATGCATGAAACATACAGACAGTTCAGCCAAGTGGTTTAGTCCTTTAGTCCTAACCCTCTGCTGCCAGAGTGAAATACAGAGGTTTACTTATTCCAAGTCTGAAATGAATGCATCACAGCCATTTTCTTCCAAAAGTAATTGACTTTTAACTGTTTTTAATGCACAGATTGACAAGCTATGCTGCCAAATTCTTATAGCTCCAAAACCAATGAAGTTTTTTTGAAAAACTAACACTGAGTTTTGTGAGATTTGGAAAATCATCCACCATCCAAGTGTCAAAACTTCTGAGAAGGTCAATACTTTATAGCTAGCTTGGTACTATTCCAGACAGTTTTAAAGCCACCTTATGGGTGGTTTTTTGTTGGTGGATTTTTGGTTGGTTGGGGCTTTGGGGTTTTTTTTTGTGGTTTGGGGGGCTTGGAAGTGTTTGTTTTGGTTTTGGCTTTTTGTTGTTGTTGTTGTTGTTCAAAATCGCTTGTTCAAAGGTCCAGGGAATCATCAAAGGTTGGACAATTGAGAATGTCAGTGTTGTTCTGAGTGCTCTATAACTCTTACTATTTGTAAGCTGGGCCTTCTTTTTTTTCAATTGTCCGTATATGTATCTTATAGAAACTTACAGGAACTTTGTTTCCAAAAATCCTCTAAAAAAAGGTAACTTTTCTGCCAATGGGCAGAAAAAAATTATTCCTAATCTTGCTGTCTGGCAGTATAGGAAGAAAGGTATTTGAAACCATCCAAAAGTAGATTCTGCTTGGTTACAGTTAGGTATCTTTGTTGGACAGATAAGATCTTTTCATGTAGGGCTTCAAAGACACATAAATATTTGAAAATTAGGCAATCTTAGATACCTAACTTATGCAGATTAGGTTCCATTACAGACCACTAAAGACAGATAACTTGCTTTTATTTGAATCTCAAGCAAAGCATTTCTCACAACTTTAATCTTTTTATCTAAAGAACTTATTTGGAATTTGCTTTGTTCTTGCCATAAAGGAGCTCAGAATGGCCAGCCTTTCAGCTGGATTTGCAAAAGCCATGTTTTTACTTAAGAATTAATATTGACTAGCTAAGGACAGATGATTTATTGTGTAATTCTGTAATTATTTCTTTTTTCCGAGTTGGCTAATTTGTGCTATGGAATTAGAAAGATGCTGCATTAGCAGCTAATGGGTTTTTTTGCTAACAAAAATATTTTGTTGTAAAAAGTATTCAGAAACACTCAAAGATGGAAATAGGCATCTTCCACGCTGCAGAGAGGGATATATCACAATAAACAAACCCTAAAATATTTCTCTTCGAAAATATTTTTTTTTTAATCTTTGCCTAAATTAATTAGCCAACCTAGTTGAACCTTGATAGAAAACAAAATATTTCCTGGGTAATATTCCAATCCAAAATCAAAGACTTTAATGCTTCTGTGCTATCAATTGCTATGCTTGTCCTATTTATCACAGAATCACAGGATCATTAAGGTTGGAAAGACCCCCAAGATCATCAAGTCCAACCTTTGAATACCACCATGCCCTCTAAACTCCATGATCTAGACCTCATTAGAGACTCTGCCACTGAGCCCAGTCCTGAAGCCACGCTATGGTCTACACACCCTTTACAGAAGCTCCTGAGCAGCAAGTGCATTGAACTACCAGTTATCTGTGTAAACTCCATAGTTTATACACAAACATCTAGTTTTTGTATACTAACTAGCTGCAACCATACCAAACTAGCTGCAACATCAATATAAGGATCACAGATATAACACAGGGCCTTTTGAGCACTTGTTTCTTCCAAAGTATCAGCGGAACATCTAAAATATTACCAGCCGTGCAGAGTTTTTGAACTGTACCTTCACAGCTAAATGTTCAGTAACACCACTGAGAGCTTGAACATCATTGTAACACGACTCACATAGATTTGTGTCTGGTACTAAATTCAACACGGCAACTTATTCAAGTTTTCTCATTGTCTTTAAGGCTATGGTGTGGGCTGAAAACTGCAGTTTTCTCAATTTCTCTTTTAAGGGGCGCTGAATATTTGTAGTCAGGTCTGTAGTCCAAATTGTTATCTTCATGCAGTCCATCACGTAGTCCGAATTGTCATCTACATATCAACCCTTGGTATGTAAACAGTAATTCAGTGAGAAACTAGACTGTCTTTTCTGGGACCATTTTTTACAATGCATAGCTTGTTTACTGGTTCTACAGAAAACCATTCTTACAGGCACAAATATAATAAATACTAAAAAAATCTAAATAATACTTAATAATAATTGTATTAGCCTATAGTTTGCAATAATTTCCTGGCACAGAAGTTACTTAGAAAAAGTAGATGTCTTTTCTGGGAGTGGATGGATGATGTTTCTTTCTAATTTTTGGTACATCCTATAAATTTGTCTTTATTTTGTCTTGCAGTAAGGGTATACATGTAAGTTCCCTCCTATATCACAGGAATGGCAGCCAGTAAGATGCCAGTAAAGGTTTCAACAGTTAAGTGATTAAATTAAAGTTCTTTAATTTAAAGTGTTATTATCTAAGCTCAGGATAGAACGAGAATGGGCTCTGTTGATGCAGTGTGGATGTGGAGTTTTATAGCATCAGTGTATAGAGGGAGTGATATAAGGAGGCCATTACTTACTTTGGGAAGGACAATCTTTTGCCAGTAATAGCTGTTACTCAGGAAACAGACACCACCTGCCTTGAATCTATGATAAAAAATTTGTTGGACTCCAGCTCTTAGAGGTAGTGGGCTGTAAAATATCAGTAAATCAAATTATTAACATTCTATTACTAACTAGAGATATTTAGGAATGTGTCTGAAGTTGGCAAGGGATCTAGAAAACTTGAGGAAGAGTTAAGCATTAAATAATAGAAGATTAACTTAGAATAAATTCAAGATAACATTTGCCATCAGGAGTCTAGAGTAGAAGGAAAATACCATATCTGATTGCCTTAGCCACAATTTATGAGGCATCCTACCAAAACCTTTGCAAAAAGCAGTGGGACAAAAAAAATATCAGCAAGGTAAATGTAATTTGGAGATTTTCCTACATTTCTGCAGGGTTGTTCTACTTTCTAATTATCTATAGAGAAACATTTTCATTACTTGAACAGAGCTGATTATCGACCTGCTCCAAAGTCAATCAAAAGTCAACAGAAAGATAGAGTGACATTTTTCTCTGTCCAGCAAGACTAGAAAAACTGATCTCTTTTCATATGTTGATTATACTACCTGAGCATTCTTCATGCATTAATTGATTTACCTTGCAAAAAGCTTAGTTCCCCCTGGGTAGAAAGCTAAAAAACACATTACCTTGTTCAAAATATAAAAAAAAAACACCCAAAAATAAAAAAAAAAAACAGCTTTGGCAGAGCCAAACCAGCCACCATTTACATTTTACTTTTGCATTTTTTTTTCACCCCCTTTAACCTAGTTAAAGGAAACATGTTTGTGTTGTAGTTGCAGAGCATATCCAGTCATTCCACCTCAGCTGACATTCATGAATCCCTTGATACCTATTGTTTATTAATATCTGTACATACTCTCAATCTTAGGAACATATGGACATAATTTTACAGTGGTGTCCTGGGTACAGAGACAAGGAGGTGGAGTTTCCAGTGCTGTTCATTCAATCCCATTTTACATCACGACACGAGTGTTGTGGGGGCAATTTCCGACAGGGTCTGCTGACATCGGAAGTGGAACCTTTTGCTTTACCCCATTTGTGGAAGAGGAGTGGTGCTGTGCCTCTTTAAAAGCAGGGAATGGAAATGCTGGGGTTGTTCTTTGCTCTCCCCAACTCCCAAGGCAGGTCCCCCCTCAGCTCACATCCCAGGAAGTTGTACTTGGCAGTCGGGTGCTGTCATTTGAGACCGTTGTAGCCTGGGAAGCTGGGTTTTCTTTAGCAATCCCAAACTGTGGGTTTGGAGAGGGAGAGCCCATGGTACCACCACCATCCCCAGCCGCCACAGTTGCCGCTCAGGACCCTTTGCCCTTTTCGTCAAGCACCAGGGCATTGCTTGCAGCTTTCGCTGGCCACTGCCACACAGACACACGCTGGCACAGGGAGTTCTTTCAGACAAAATACCCTCCCAGGCTTTGTTTTGTTTTGCCTCTGCTCCCCATTGTTTTGCCTGTGTGGAAAAGGGCATTAATCCATGCAGGTTTGTTTGCCACATTCCTTTCTTTGTTCTTCTGGGCCACAAGGAACTGCCTGTAAGCAGCAGACACTTTGTTCCAGGGGGCCATGTGACACCTTGCTTTGGTTGGTTAAAACATTCCTCCCCTTGCACAATATTCTTTTTATTGTTGTGTTTACTGTTACTTTATTTCTTTTTCTTTTTTTTTTTAAGTACAATTGTGGGTCTCATGTGTTTTAATTTCTTGTCGTTTCCTTTCTTGTTTTCTTTTTTCCCCCTCCACAGTCTTAACCTTTTCCTCACCGTAAAACCATTACAAGTGGTTTGTCAAAGTAATTTACAGTGATTAAAGAATTAATATTGACACATAGCTTTTAAGCTGGATAATGCCAATATATATCTAGTGAAAGAGAAGCATGCACAAATGGTGTGTCTAACACAATAAAGACGAATTTTGAGAAGATAAACCCCAAAATGTCTATCTGTCTGTCAAGTTTTATTCTCTGTTGTTAAGGTGGAGATTAGCCACAGTCTGGGTTATTTACCCAGAAGAAGAGAGAGAGGGACTGGAGGCTTCTTAATTTCAAAAGAGATAAGTAATCATGTATTTATTTTGTCCAAAAAATACAAATTGGTTGCTCTACTTCAGTTGTTTTTTCATCTTTAATTTAAAGTAGAGATACACAGTTTAAAAGAAAACATGCTCATTTCTTTCTTTATTTGTGAATGAAAATAACTGGAAAGAGAAAATAACCTGACAAATGTCAGACTAAAGATCATTGTGACATTTCTGAAGCTAACATGGTAATACAAAGGCATGAGAGACCAATAGGCTAAATAATTCCTCAGGTGGGTGTTCCAGGCATGACTGAACACTCTTCACGAACCTAGAATTCATTCTACTTCATTAACAAGTAATCTCTCACTCTCCTCTTTTCTTTCTCTCTCTTTCTTTCTTTCTTTCTTTCTTTCTTTCTTTCTTTCTTTCTTTCTTTCTTTCTTTCTTTCTTTCTTTCTTTCTTTTTCTTTCTTTCTTTCTTTCTTTCTTTCTTTCTTTCTTTTTTCTCTTTCTTTCTTTCTTTCTTTTTCTTTCTTTCTTTTTCTTTCTTTCTTTCTCTCTCTCTCTTTCTTTCCCTTCCTTCCTTCCTTCCTTCCTTCCTTCCTTCCTTCCTTTCTTCCTTCCTTTTTCTCCTGGCCTACCTTAATTCTCTGAAATTTACCTAAAGAAATGGAATGCATCCTTTCTAATGACATATTATGACTAGATAATTTTTGAAGTGATATAGGTTCTTGGCTGGCAAAGCAGATCTCTAGCAAGTTGCCTTCCAAACTGTAATTTTTTAAAACCT
Source organism: Ptilonorhynchus violaceus (assembly GCA_013397565.1). Taxonomy (NCBI): domain Eukaryota; kingdom Metazoa; phylum Chordata; class Aves; order Passeriformes; family Ptilonorhynchidae; genus Ptilonorhynchus; species Ptilonorhynchus violaceus. The sequence goes on from VZRJ01002438.1 coordinate 123,328, forward strand.
GGCCTGAAAATTTGTCTAAACTGCTTCCTATTACTTATTTATTTGTGTCATGGTTTCACTGCAGCCAGCAGCCAAGCTCACTCACTCCCACACTAGCAGGATTTGGGAGAAAATCAGAAGAGTAAAAGCTGGAAAATTCATGGGTTAAGACAAAAACAGTTTATTAAGGAAAGCAAAAGGCACACACAGAAGCAAAACAAAACGAGGAATTAATTCACTGTCTCCCAGGGCATGCACGTGTTCAGCCACCTCCAGGTGAGTAGGGCCCCTTCACAAATAAGGGTTACCTGGGAAGACAAACATCACCACCCCAAGTGTCCCCCCTTCCTCCTTCTTCCCCTCACTTTACATACTGTGCACGATCTCACGGGGTCTGGAATATCCCTTTGGTCATTTGTGGTCACCTGTCCTGGCTGTGTCTCCTCTCAGCCTCCCAAGTGTCCCCAGCCCCTCCCCAGCCTGGCAGTACGAGAAGCACAAAAGGCCTTGGCTCTGTGTGAGCCCTGCTCAGCAATGACAAAAACATCTCTGTGTTATCAACCCTGTGTTCAGCACAAATCCAAAACACAGCCCCGTGCCAGCCACTGGGAAGAAAATTAACTCTGTCCCAGGCAAAACTAACACAATTTGTTAAGGACAGGAGAGAAGTTTCACTGTAGCTCAAAAGTCTCATGCTTGTCAAATCAGAAATAAAAGATTTTTCAGTAGCAAATCCAGCTGAGTAACTATTCAACTGAGTAGTTTCCAGTCGAGGACAGCATCACTTTTGGGTGATGTGTTTTTCCACTTACATAGTGGTTATTGAGTTCAATATAATTCACTGGATCTTACTGAAGATGTTGAAGTAGACGCTGGTTTGGCTTCTGAAAAGGAAGTTCAAGCATAGAAAAAAAAGCAAAGAGAATAGCCATAATGATGGCAGGACTATAATCAGTAACACAGGGTGCAAAAAGGGGAGCAGTGTACTAACTTGCTCAGATTCTGTTTGAATAAGGGCTTAAATATTGAGTGAAAGTGTATATCAGTTCTTGAGAGCTCTCCACTTCCCCCTTGCTTAAGTTTAAAGGGAGCTAATGTAGCAAAGTTTTGACATGGAAAAAAGAGTTCCTGTGGCCTCTGTTTGTCCTTAGAAATGTTTAGCATTGCAAGACCTGTCCTTTCTTCCCTTTCCCCTTTGTTTGTTTAAGAGGGTTTCATTGGATTTCTTGCATATCATGTCGCTTGGGTTTACAAAATATTGGCAAAGCTTTATAATAAGTAGCAAATCATTATTATGTGCTTTGGTGTTCATTGTAATACAATTAATCATCATAAATTTGCTGTGGTATATTCAAGTGGATGAAACAGCTAATTTCAAAGACAGCTTAGTTCAGAAAACCATCCAATTTATTATTACACTCTCACCTTTAAGGGCACAGAAAATGTTTTGTGCACGAGCTACATTGAGTAGGCATTATTAGATACATGATGGACAGGATGGAATAACTAATCAGTCCAGCATTCAGTTTCATATTATTGATAATTTATTTATCATGAAGGAGTAAGTAATGAGACCATTTAGGTTGCTTACACCAGAGCTATACTAACCTTTCTAGAAAAATGGAAGGGAAAGGTATGTTTGGCATTCCAATCAGACTTGGTTTAATGGCCTACAACAGGGTTTCATTTATTTATTTATTTGTTTGCTACTTTTGCTGAAGCCTCATGGGAAATTTAGTGGTGAATAAAAAGCAAGGTCTCACTGCCAGCTCTGTACGACCTTCAGAGAGGAAAAGTATGGCAGCTGCTCCACTACATGAAAGGAGATTCGTTACAAACATCAGGTTGTGGCTTATGTCACATTATGAGATCTGTCAAGATGCAGAAACTCTACATAGGACTCTGACTTCAGTAATTCTCATATGGTGGTTAGGCTTTTAACTATGGATTTGAGAAGAATCAGCTTAATTTCTGCGTGACCTTACGTAAAAGAAAAGCTGTAGACAAAGGTGCTTTATTTACCTAAACCAAGTTTTTTTTATAAAATGTCTCATCTTTGCACATCAACAAAACCTAAGGCAGGATTTGAAAGGAATCCTGGTTGTTTTTGTAAGGCCTGTTTTGAAGATGGGGACCACAATTTGCCCCGTATGGTTTCTATGCAAAATTAAAAGTCACGTCAGTCTCATTATTTCTTAATAATTCCTAAGAATTGTAGAGCCTCTTACTTCTAAGATGATTTTTTTTAAAAGAAAGACAATTCTGGTTTCAATGAAATAAATCCAAGATCCTAACCAGACCTGACTCCCAGGAATGGTTTTGGTTTTTTTCCTTTGGTTTGTCCGTTTGTTCATTTGTTTGCTGCTTTATTCATTTGATTGATGTGGGGGTTTTGAGGATGTTTATTGATGGACTAGCTTTCATAGTCACATATTTTTTATTTAGTCTCCACCCCTGAGTGGACATTGACAAGGCCTTTATACCTGTTCTAGTGTAGCATTAGCAACAATTCTCTACCTATGCAAATGGTGTAAGCTAAGTACAGATTTTCAGACATGGTAAGAACTGTGTAATGACCCTTGTCTGTCCACTCAACTAGTAGCCTTGTAGCTAATTGGAAAAATAAAACCATTAAATTAAGAACTGAGGAGGCTACTCTCTTCTTCAGTGTTTGAAAACAAGCAGAAAGCTTGCAGAGAGAGACCTGAGGCATGGAGATGGAAAAGACACCATCAGCACTGACACCTTTCTTATAAAACAAAGCAAAACAAACCAACCAATTAATCAATTAATCAGTCAAGATGTAACTCTGCAGAGAAATGCTAAACCCGGGATTATTTCTCAAGGTTAGTCTCCCTCATGCCAATGATTTATCCCTGTATGTAAAATAAGCCTGAATTTGAGTCTTCAACTTTTGTGCACCCTTTTGACAGCCAATGATTTATGCACATTTAACTAAATGTTTAAGAACGTGGCAATCACCATACAGGATCAGGATTCCAGGCATTAGCTGCAAAACATGCTTTGCAAACTGAGGATTTATCTGCTTATATTTAGGCAAATTCTGCACAGTTAGACGGTCTTATTTGAACCACAGAAAAGCAGAGGAGGGGGGTAACAATCTAGAAAGATTGGAAGGAGGGAAAAAGATTGGAAAAAATCTATCTTGCTCTTGGACTTTGATTAAATTCACTCATGATGATAGCATTTATGATTGTAACATATATTAAGTTGACTAGAGACATTTATTTACCCCACCTATACTACCTAGGGAATGGCATTTTTTTTTCAGATTTTGTGTATTTTCATCACAATTTTGCAGTTTAGATTTACAATAATAATAAAGAAAAACAAAGAAAATAAAATTAAAAAATAATAATGAAGAAAACCCCAAATCTTGAATGAAACAAAATGAAAAAGAGGCGATAAATATCAGGATACACATTATGCCTAAAATGACACTAGCTTGTGTAATCAGCTATATAAGAGGGAAAGTGAAGGCTTCCAAGCACAGTGGAAATTTCAGTATTTCAACATACATTTTACCCTAAACTGATTGAGTTTTATCCCTATATACTGTTGAGGCCACAGGATGTGCATCATGAGCAGGCTTAATACTGCATAATTTTAACCATCTAAAAGGTATTGCTCATAAACTTGTAGTTGGTTACACCTTTCATCAGTATGACCCTCCAGAAGAGTACTTATTACTTCCTAAAATATCTGTCCAAAAGAAGTGGACAAATGGCCTCTGGAAGGGACAGTCTTCCCCTCCCTTTTCATTGACTTGAATGTCCTGTTTTGTATATGTATATGTGTATATATATGCATATAATATATAGAACTGAAGTTAACCAAAATGTATCTCGCCCCAGCTGTGCAGCCAGGGAAGAAATCTCAGTTAGGAAAATGTTGAATTACAAGTCATACTGATAATTTACAGCAAATTTTAGGAAGGTACTACCATACTCCCGTCAGGGTCTAAAGGTCAGGTACCTAAACTTACATCTTTCTAGCTGTGATTTATTTTTGAGTCTGCCTTCACAGGTTCAAAAGACAGTAAGCAAAAAGTGCTTAGGTAAACAACAGGCTGACTTCTCAACTTTGAAATTAGAAAATTTTCTTTCAGGCTCATCTGCCACTAGCATGAAGCTCTCATTTGTGGAAACATGTCCATCTTTCCATGATTAATCTGATAGTCTCAAGTATTATCACGAACACACACTAACCCTTTCTATTTTCTTAAGAAATGGGCTACATCTGGGAGATTCGTTAAGATTCAAGCAGCCTCCACCAGGTTTATTGATTATCATAAGAAAAGTCATTAGCATTATTGAATCCTCTTTGTTATGACAGTAATCAGCAGCTCCTTCCTGGATTACTGGGAGCATTTTTGAAAGGTTTATGGCTTACTACTGATGTAGATAAATGTTTTTAGAATCCATGGTTTTGCCTTTCATGAATAAAAAGGTGATTGAACAAAGACTGCATTCATCATTCTGTTTATCGCCCTGAAACAACAAGTGTAATTTATAAACCAATAATACTTTTTTGTAGTGTTATACACATGTTCTAAAAGAATGGATCAAATTAATGCAGGCCCAGAAAACAACGCCACCACAAGACTAATACATCCAAACCCTTAAGGGATTTGAAAGAATCCAACCAGCACGGTGACTTTGATAAGTGCTTGGTGGTTTGGCTTTTTATAAATTTTCATTTATTTCTTTTTTCCCCCTTATTTTAGAAATAAAATGATGAATATCTTATAACATTACAGCAATGCTCTTAACACTAACGTAGGCAATAAATGCTTATCCCTAACTAATATTTTCAATAGTGACTCTTGGAAATGTATATGTATTAGAGAGTCTCTCTAAAGAGGTATATGGCCGTGTAACTTTTCTGGATGTGAAGAAACATCTAGAAAAAAACATAACTCCTTCTCTGCAATCCCTTGAGAGGCATCACTAAGTACATCCTCCTGCTCCAGGAGGGGGACTCTGTTTTCTACTTAGAGCCCTGAAAAATTTCCCAACTAGAAATAAGACTTGCATCCCGTATTTGCCAAAGAAAGGGACCATTAGGCCACCAACTCAAAGTGTCCAATATATCTTGCACCTCTTCCACATTGGACTTCAGTCCTCAAGTAAGGATCTCTTAACTAATACATAACATTCACTGAGGGCAGTCAGACCAATGAAGAAAAGAGACTTGACTGATGTGAAAACAGGAAGGTGTACCAGAGCAGCCCAGATCGCATCTATCGCTCATCCCGGAGCACGCGGTTCAGGGCATTTCTACTGGCAACAAGAATTAAACTGCTCATGTTAGAACTAAATTCCTTGAACTTTAAGTACTAGCCATCCAACTGCATGTGATTCTCTGTTTAATTATTCTCATTTCTTATAAATTAGATTATTTTCCAATGGTGAAATTCGTTAATTTCTGTGTCTAGTTGACTTCCGTAGTGCTTTGGTTGGTACGAATGAGAGGCCATGAGTAACTTGCACCTTTCTTTTTCTAAGTGATTTCAGAGAAAAGTGAAGTCTCTGTCTTGCTTTTGCCAAGATGGTCAAACTGATCTGTTTATATTTCAGTCTGAAAAACTATTTCTTAGCCCTTAGATGCTGTCTCACATCTCCCCTTGCTACAGATGGCAAATGTTGTATTTTATCCGCAGTATCATATGACATAGATACAGCCATCTCCTTCATTCCAAATATAGAACAGAAATATATTCTTAATATTTGTGTTTTTTCTAAGTCCCTATTTATATTTTTACCATCTGCAACTAGCAGACGTTCTTTTTTGTTCATATCATATTTTAAAATAATTTTTTTTCATAATTCTCATTAGTCAACAGGATTATTTTTTACTTCCCTCATCTGATGTCTATGTTATTGTGTCTATATTATTATGTCTATTATATTGCTAAGCTGGCAATCCATATTTTTTACCATCTATTTGCCTATTCCCATAGTTTTTATACTGAAACCCTAAAAAGACTTTTAAAACTCAGACTTTCGGATCCTGCTTTAATAAGATGACAACACCATAAATCTCTTTTCATAGTGTCTGTACTTTGGAATCTGACTACTAATGGACAATGTGGAATATGCTTAAATAGTTACAATATTTTTATTTCCAATTTGAAATATGTGGCAATAATTCTTAAAAAAATTTTCCCAATTTCAAGGTAGTTTTAAAAATAACTAGAAAGATATTACCAAAAAAAAAAAAAAAGTAGAAAGGTCATAAGCTTTAGCACCCAGAAGACTGCTAATGTTCAGGTCAACAAATTATGTTTTTATAACCTGCTATGTTAAGATCCTGCTTCCATTAAATTAATGGAAGCAAAACATTTTTTCATCTGTTGTAAAACAGCTTTTTCTTGGGTTCTTCATTGTACATTATTCCAGACATTTGAGCAGAAGATCCACAGTAGCAATGACTATATGAAGATTTTAAAAATTTAGGTGCAAATTAAATACCCGAATTGGGTATCCTAAGTACCATCCTCAGATTCTTCCCTTAACGGATGCACAGTTAAAGACTGTGTTTCTTTCATGACTTTTTGTAAAGGGATTTGTCATAATAAGGAGCCTACAGGCTGGTTTTAATTTTTAAGTATGTGCAACTTGATTGTCATAGTATCATTTTCCCTCATTTATGTTGCTTTAAAACCCTCTTGATAATCCTAGAAAATCTATTAATTGCTAATGCTATCCTGTGTAATGAGATTACCCTAAGAAATGTTTTGAAAGAATAAGAGGCAGCAAAAAGGCTTTCAAAAATATATCTCAGAAGGTTGTTCCAAACCTGTGCTAGTAAATGTATGATTTCCCCAATTCAAGTTGATCATGCCAGTTTCGGCTAACACAGGGCAATGTTTAATTAAACTAATTTTGTTACATCAATATCTCCCTCCTTCAAGATCAATTAAAGATTAATATATGCCCACTTACCAAGATATGAATACAAAGTTTGTACATTGACAATAATGAAGTTCCTGTTTACTTCTCTAGCAAGAAGATGTTGTGTGTTCCTGATCCACCCTGAAATACCTGGGAATACAGTCATACTTTAGAAGACCTATAAAGGCTATGCAGCACAAATAAAGGTTCATTTAATGTTTGGAGTTTTAGATACTTCTGAGGTCAAATAAAGACTCATGCTCTCCAAAGTAATATGGGGAATGATTCACCTCATTCACATTCACTGGATAAAAATTTTTGGCATCTCAAAATTAGTCGTCCTGGCTCCAGTTTTAGCTAATGGAGAGAAATTGGCATATATACATGGTGAATCATTCAATGAGAGTTTGTATGAAAAGAGCTGTCCTGTACTGTTCCCACATTCTCATCACTGTTCAGAACTTAAACAGATAGTTTGGACAAGTTGCTTATTTTTGGACAGCTAAACTAGATAAAATCAACCCCATCTCCAACAATTATGACTTTCCTAATAACATAATGTAATTCTTTTCCTCTATTGAAGCATATATGCCTAAGAGTCTAAAAGTGCACCAAGTAATTACATTGTGAAACTCCTTGCTTCAGGATGCAGCAGTTATTGCAATTTTATATGTATTACAAAAATGATTGGATATGGTCATGGAAGAGAAATTCAATGAAATCTGTTAGATGCAAAGAGACAAGCTCTAGGGCAGAAAGTGAAAAGTTTTTGTTTGGGGTTTTTTTGGTTGGTTTTGCTTGGTTGGTTTTGGTCGTTTGGTTGTTTGGTTGGTTTTGGGATTTTTTTGTTTGGTTGGTTGGTTTGGGTTTTTTCCTAAAAATCATTGCAGTTATAAGAATATTTTGCACAGTATCAAAAAATATATTTATTTTATATTTGGAGTCTTTCCTGGGACTTGACTGCACTTGTGAGAGGTAATACTAAGTTAAGTGGTTGCTTGGTCTGTTCCCATGTATTTATTTGTGTATTTTAAGTTCACGTGACGTTAAAGTACTGTTACTAATTTTCAAGTAGAATTCATAGGCCAGTGGTTTTTACATAATTTTGACAAAGTAAAAATACTTTCTGTACCCTTCATCACTGGGAACCAGAAAATGAAACTAACCTTTGATTGAATGAGTGAGGTGCAATAAGTATGGTACACAAGACTTCTTAAAACGCGACAGTCTTTGTTTCAGAAAATAAAATTAGAATCTGTCTTTATTTTCTACATCAGTAATTTTAAAGAACATCACAACTTTTCATTTGGGACAGCCTGAGGCAAAACCAAAAAAACTTGCACAATTAACATGAGAGGAAGATTTGCTCAAGTATAGGACTTGGTCAAATAAGAGAATAATCAGGCCTTGATAGAAGTATTTGAAAACAGGAGCTATGTTTAAAAAAAAAAAAATCTGAAATTTGTTTTCATTCCACTGTAAATGCAGAATAAAACTTCTCCATTTATTACTAAAAAAACCACACCCAAAACCCAAAACTACAACAAACGTATCACCAAAATGGAATCAAACAGAAATAAAAGTATGTGATCCTGGATTATCCAGTAACCCAGGAGTAAGGACAGCTGCATATATGGGAGACGTGGAGCTTTTTGATCAAATTCTCTTGCTGTTTCTTGTCGTTGGCATAAACTTCTTTCCCTCCAGTTGAAGATGTTCAATTGCCTTGAACTACCTTTCCCTTTGGAATGCCCTAATCAAAATTGCCCTCCTCAAAATCCAAGAGCCTTGAACAAGAGTCCCACTAAATTATTCTTCCTCAGAAAGTCATATTTTGAATCTCTGTTTTCTTCTAAACAATGCACTGGACACCGCTCTGTTTTGCCACATAGTATTTTTGTCAGTAGCTGTGCAGTACAAATAACAACCTGATATTACCTGTTGCCTACAAAGATATTTATTTAAATCTAGATAGATCTTGCCATTGAATCAACCTTTTGTGCAAAATGTATCAACCAAATACATGTCCTTTCCAATTTTCTGAGTATATGTTCATATATCTTTTATTCATTAGTCCAAAGCAACATGTATGAATAAGGAGAGTCACTGTAGACAAAATAAGGAGTAATTTGCTTTCTGTTCTTTTGGTAAGTTAATGAAGATGAAGTTTATTTCATGGTTTTGTTTGGTCTCTACCACCAAATAAATGATATGCTGATGTGATCTAGTTAGTCAGATGATGCACTTAATCATAGATCTTGAAGTTAATACCTCTGAAGTATATACTACTCTAACCACATATTTACAGTCCATCAACATTCAGATGCTTCAGACCCACTGTGAATTAAATATTGTATATGAATAAATTTTTTAAAAATCAAGAAAAGCAAGTTCTTATGTAGCTTTGGTTACCAGGCAAAGAGAGTACTTATTTTCAAGGATTAATTGGTTTTAGTTTGGGGTGTTTGTTTGTTTGCTTATAAATGCTACTTTCAGCTTCTACTGCTGTATTTAAAATCCTATCTCACTTGCCCCAAAAAGTTTACTGCTTCAATTTGTCTACATACATGATTAATAACTTCGTTAATTTGTAGTTCAGTATGAACCTGATTCAATGATATTTAAATCAATTGGGTTTGGAAAAGACTATTTCTTTCTTTGCACAACTGAAAGTAAATTCCCTTGCCACAAAATATTTGAATTTAAAGTATTGTCAGTGATTGAATTACAACATCATATCTCTTTTACGCTTATTTTTGAAGAAAAAATATTTCAGAAAATTTACTAAACTGCCAGTCCCTGCAACATAGGCACAAACAAACTGTAAGTTTCTTACTTGAGTCAGATTGAAATTAGAAAAGTGTCTATTCTTTTTAAACTTTACCCACCATTTTATCCATTAAGTAAATTACAACAAGTTCAGGAAATTCTCTGAATTCTCATGTCATTAAAACACCCAGAAGAAAGCTTTCACTTGCATAAACTTTATGCTTAGAAATGCATATATTTTTTTAAATGACTAAAAGAAAAAAAGGAACAGCTTTTTTCCAATGAGAGCTATTAATATTTTATGTCTCGCTGAAGACCTGCTTCCTTTTCTCTTTCTTCTTGACACCAGAGAGGCTATTAGCTCTTTATTTTTATGTCTCCCTTTTCCTCACCCCTACCGTGCCCCACAACCCAAATAATAACAACAACAACTTCAATCTGCCTCTCCCTGGTTGGGACACCGTACTTGCTATCTTTCCACTTTATTAACTTAAGCATTAGCTTTTTGAAGCGAGTAAAATTATAAATGACATGTAATCCTATGCTGGGTGGCAGAGGGCTGCTTTCTGAAGCCGTGATTGACTGAGGTGAACAGGGAAAGGGAAAAATTTGTTCTGAGGGTTGCAGAGTGCCAAGCGATATGTCATGGCCTCTGGCAACAAGATCAGCATTGTATTTATAATCAGTGCAACATGCTGAGAGGGCAAATTAAGCTGCAGGAAGCCCAGCTGTGGCAGTGACATAAGGGGCCATACTTTACTCCATATCCTTTCACAGATGTTAACTTGTGCTGGAGCCACAGCTCCAGCGATGGATTTTGGGTCTCGCAGAACGCAGGCTCCGCTCACGGATGAGGAATCACTCCTGCCCGGCTCGTGTGGCATGGATCCTTGTATTTCACCAAGCCATTTCGTTCTATAAATCCCAATGGCTGTCTACGCTTATGAAAACTGCTCCAAAAGAGGTTGATAGACCCCACTGTAAATTAGTCTCTCTCTCCAAGTTGGGCCATAGTAATAAAATGAAGGCTAGTACGAGGTCAGAACCAATAAAGCAAATGTCAAAATTATGTCAGCAGGAAAATATGGAATGGACGCATCTTCAGGACTTCAGAGATAAATATCTGCTAGTGATGCACTGCAGGGTCAGTGCCTGGATCACACAGCCTTTGAAAGAAGGAGCACAGATTTTCTGTACAAGTCCCGTTTTTGCGGTTGCAACTCATCTTGGGATGAGGCTGAGGTCTGGATACGCATTCAGTCCACTTGTGATGATTCTGCTACGTGATACAGAATGAATTTTAAACCCTTTGTTGTCAGTTACCTTTTAATCTCCACTTCAAAATCTGAGAGATGGAAGTGTTAGTGGTATCCAATGCTGTGTTAGTACCAGGAGGAAGGGAGGCCAGAACTCCAATAAAGCTTAAGGGAACATAGCGAAGAAAGCTCATGTTTACCCAAACCTGGAAACCTGTATGTCAGTGGTAGCTGCATCTGAAGTGACCTTAAAACTCTTTGAAAATCCCACACCTCAAAGAGACTCTTCAGCTCAACCAAAACACATTCAGGTTGGTTAATTTTACATCAATGAGTAAAGATCAAAGTCCTTTTAGCTGAGATTAGAAATATTGAAGCTTGAGCTATCAGCCTGAAACTGCATCAAATCCTGCCTCTCTGAGGAGATTTGGTGGTGGACACATTGTTAAAAATATCAATTTCACCATTTGCTTGTACAAAGAGAAACAAAGACATGAGGAGCATAACGAAACTGTATTTGAATAGAAACAATGACCAGAAATGCTTTAAATGTTATACAGGTGACACAAACTATACGAATAGTATAAAAATTTTAATATTAAAATATAAATATAAAATAAAAATTATAAAGTTATTAATGAAATTCAATGGACATAAAATATCAACTCAAGTTTTACTTCGATGAAGTTACAATCCAGTCTGGGTATTTCTCATCTATCTTGGTTCAGGCATGACATTAACTAGTTGAAAATACGTTTTTTTCTCCTGATAATATTTTTCTCCAAATAATCATAGCAAATCTGAAAGGAATCCAAATGTTTTTTTATATTATATATTAGTTTTAGTGAAAATATACAAAAATTTATTTTAAAACTTTTCAAATCAATTACAAAATTTCCTTCTTTCAAATGCAGGAGTGAAACCTCCTCAAATTACCTTAATTACAGTTTTCAGAGGAAAAAAAAATGAAACTATGATTTTTTTTTTTGCAAGGAAAGTTACATTTTGACTTTTCTTGTGGGAATATCTGGTTTTGTTTCAACCATTTAGCTCTGTGTAGTCTTGAGCCATTGGCCCTACTCTTGTGTAAGTGAAGTGGAGGTTTGAGGCCATCTTGGCCACAGTGACCATAAGCGACTGGGTTTAAAATCTCAGCTGGCAGGACAAAAAGTGCCAGCAAAACCTTTCCATTACAATGTTCTTAGAGTCTTAAGTAGCTTTTGGGTTGTGTCTCGCAAATTTCCTAATTTTCATAAAAATTCCACTGAATTTGCAGCCATTAACTTGCTGTAAATCAAACTTTCATGTTCTTCAGCACATGTACAATTTTGAGGCTCCAGGAGTTGGTGTGATATTTGAACCCATCTGCACTCCCTTTTCATTCTACCATTTCTCTCACAAGACCTGCCTGAACACATTTTCACGTATCTGAAACATTTCCGCCAAACTAACTTAAGCACAGCTTGTTGTTGAAGGTGTCAGGGAGTACTTTCTTAAAGCATTCATCACATAACACCTTGGCTATACCAAATTCTAATTGTGCAGATTCTAATCTATCTGCTTCCCGTGCACTCTCTGGGATCAAAACACACCTGGAAGTTTAATCATATCTGAATTTTCAATAACTTAGGTAAGGCAATGTTGTCTTGCATGTCAAACATGTCAAAGAAAATAAAGATCTTGCTTTGTCACAGACATCAATTAACTTTTTCAGTTGACTTTTAACTATCATCTATAGCAATCATATGTCTTCCAGTAGTGTATAGTTTTAGATATTCATTTCCTCAACTATTCTAAGAGAAACTGTGGCCTAAATTTATTCTACCTAATTTTATTGAATCATAGAGTCATAGAGCATGCTGAGTTGGAAGAGACCCATTAGGATTATCGAGTCCAACTCCTGGCCCTGCACAGGACATCCCAAGAATCCCACCATGTGCCTGAGAGTGTTGCCCAAACACTTCTTAAGCTCTGTCAGGCCTGGTGCTGTGACCACTTCCCTGGGGAGCCTGTTGCAGTGCCCAGCCACCCTCTGGGTGAAAAGCCTTTTCCTGATATTCAACCTAAACCTCCTCTGACTCAGCCCAAGGCCGTTTCCTTGAGTCCTGTTTACTGATCACCAGAGAGAAGAAATCAGTGCCTGCACCCCCTTCCCCTCGTGAGAATGTGGAAGACCACACCAAGTCTCCCCCTCACTTTCCCCTCTTCCAGTCTGAACAGACCAAGTGCCTTCAGCTGCTCTTCATGCGGCTTCCCCTCCAGACAGACCCCTCCACACAGACCCCATCCTCATGGCCCTATGCATTTGGTCAAGACACTCAAATAAAAGTGTAGCCACCTTGGACTCTGCCTTCAGGACAAAGCATGAATAGGTGTTTCCAGACAGTTACTTAGCTCAGAGATCCCTCTCTGGACTTGCCTTTTTTCCTCCATCAGCTATTAACGACAATGCAATAGGGCAGACCCCCATGCAATAGGGCAGATTTTTCTGGACCTAAATGACACACCTAAGAAATGTGTGGCACAGCTCAGGACAGAAATAACCCCCCAAACACGCCGTGTGTTTGCTACACACCGTACACACAGTCTGTTCTGGTTTCCTATTCTCACACTATTCTATTGACTCTATGTTTATTTTTTAAGTTGTATTGGATTACCCAGTAACTGAGACTGAACTGTATTTAAAGCCGTGAAGACAGTTTTTCCATATGATATTGTCTGCTTTGAGACATCCCATAATAGTCCCCAACTTTGTTCCATAAATAAATCAAAAACAAACGAACACCATTCAATACACTTTTATCTCCATTTTTTAGAATAAATTCAATAAATGTATCCATATTAAAAATCTATTAAGAAATGGTAGAGAGTGATGTTGTACAAATATCAACATGAATAAATATACAAAAAAAGGATAACAATCAACATACTAAAAAATTCTGAAGGAAGATGTTTCTTGATGGAAATGCATTTTGATCAATATTATTTATTTTAAATAATGCCCTTATTTGATGAACTGAAATGAAGCAGTCAACTTGCACTGATATTTCCATTTCAAAATGACCTTCAAGAAAAGCTGTGCATTTTTCAAACACAATAAAAACAGTTGTAAAAAAGTTGACATATATTCCCCTTGGGTTGTTTAATTTTAAAGATTTTTTTTGACATTTTTACTTTTACAATTCCTGTCTGAATAATTCAATGTTTATTCATTCAATGATAATATTTAAGTTGTGCCATGTCTTGGAATGGAGAATCATTTTTCAATGTTGGCATTTTTGCATAAAAGAAAAAAAAAAACCCAAAGAACCTTATTTCCCTTTTTTTTTTTTTGGGGGGGGGGGGTGTTTATAGGAGAAATGGTTGAATCAGGAGTCTGAGTTATGTAAAGCAAATCAGGGTTTCTCTTACATCTTGACATAAACTGCTGAGAGCTGAAGCATATTCTATCACAGTAAGGGTTGCTTTTGATGTTGACTATGCAGGCCATGAATGCTAATATTAAAACTGTCAATAGACATGTTCTCATGACAGTTTCAGATTTTTATTTTATTTTATTTTTTAAATGCCATAATTGCTAAGCAATCAGAGTATCCCTTGGAGCCCAAGGTATCAAGGCAGTTTTTTTTATTAATTTTAACAGTTCAAATAAATAAGTGCATTTATTAATTGTTGGGTATATCAAAGGTGGTGGATTCCTTTGGAACAATTAGTCATTGGCAAACTTCAATATTTTTAAGAGTCCCCACAAATTACTGACATACCTATGTAGTGGTGTTTATTTTCCTTTTTAAAAATGCACTTTTATCCTTTAAGTGCAAAACTAGAAACTTAGTTTCAGTTTAGCCACAAAAAAATTGAGATGATAAACTGGGGCAAGCTCTACATGGATGAATATAGAGAATATAACAATTTTTTACATAATCCAAAGCTTTAGAATGCAGTGTATGAAAAGTGCATGCATAAGTTCAAAATGAAGATAAAAAGATACTGAAGGAAGAAAATTCTAGTCAGCCTTGTACTACAGAGAGGCCACTTAAGGCTCAGAAAGTTGTTGAGCATGTGAACCATTGATGTCTGTGAGAACATACCAGGGAAATGTTTGTCCTAATCTTATTTGCCCCTCCAGGCAGCTGCGTTTGGCCACTGCTGGAAGGAGGACACTGGGGTAGACATGTCTTGGTGTGACCTGCTCTGTCTTCTCTTCTGCTCACTCTTCTGCTCACTACTCAAAGGGATCAGAGATCAGACCTTTGCTCGTTCACACCTTGGCCTCTCTGCTGTGACTGCCCACAGAGGTCTCAATTAACAGCAATTTCAGGGATAATTTGAGTGATGGGCTCCCTGATGGCTGAATTCTCTACTGATCAAAGTCATCACAGCTCCATTAACTACAAAACAGCAATGCCAATTTATACCAGGAGTGAATAAAGCCCAGAGTTATTGAAACAGGTCTGTAATCACTACATTCATTTTAAATAGGGTAGCGAGAGGCCACTGGGATCAGGGAACAACAACATTTGTTATCAGTTGTTGTGCAGGAAGAGGTTGAGAGCTGAACCCTTGAGCAGAAATGGCATTCTCTTCAGCTTACTCAGATGCCACAGAACTATAATGGGACTGAAGAAGGAATTTCATGAAGAATAGACAGATTTCTGTAAATGTTTGAAATAAAAAAGTAAACTATATCCAGATAAAAATGAAAATAACAGACTATTTTTTTGTATTCCATC
Source organism: Ptilonorhynchus violaceus (assembly GCA_013397565.1). Taxonomy (NCBI): domain Eukaryota; kingdom Metazoa; phylum Chordata; class Aves; order Passeriformes; family Ptilonorhynchidae; genus Ptilonorhynchus; species Ptilonorhynchus violaceus. The sequence continues at coordinate 138,982 of VZRJ01002438.1, forward strand.
ATAACTAAGACTGATCACATTTGGATGAAGGAAAATGGGCGATCAATTAGCTGGAATACTTTACATTAATTTTTTTGCAATATTTCCTTATACATTTTTCTTAATTTCTTCTTTGAAATGTGTTTTCACTTTTCAGTAAAAAATAAATACAGCAAATAGCAAGTTGTGTGAGTTTTTTTTCTTGCTTGAAAAATAATGCTGAAGGAATTGTTTTGCAGTTGAAAATTAATGTAACCCATTATGTCCAGGAAATTTCTTCAATATATTACTTGCCAAGTCTTTGGTCCTTGCAAAGAAAATTATTTTAATTTATCTCATTTTTCACAACTGAGCCAATGATTGTTTAACCTAAAGTGCCATTGTGACTAAGTAGAGAAATATCAGGGTTCTTGGTCATTTTGTTGAAGCTCAGCTATTAAGTCCAATAGGTTAGCACTGAGAAACACAGAAATTGCCACTTCAGAAGCAAAAAGTCCTGGAGAATGTAACAGGGAATGAAAGCATTTAGTTTGGCTATTTTTGCACTGCTTTAGAACCCTAAATAGAAAATTATATCTTTTCTATAAAACTCAGAAAGATGGATAAAAACAAGCTACAGAAAGCTTATAATTTTCAATTAAATGTTATAAATGTTTGGAGTTAATTTCTTACATATTTATGCATTTGCTAGCCCTTGCATAAAGCTATTATTATTTCTTTATTGTTATACCCTTGTCATGGAGGTCTTACAATCCTTAGGTGAAAATATGGCCCTAATGTTAGCTCTGTAAACGGTAAAGTATTTTTGATTTAATGTACCTGATTAGTATTTTCAAATTTCCCTTGAGAATTCAGATAAATGCCTTCTGCTAAGTTTTGTGGCTGAGGTCCTACCATAGGCACTCATGTTTTTGTTCAACTTTATGTGCTTTTAACTGTTCCACTCAAACCAACAGCTCAGAGCTCTAGCTCAAATCAATTGACAATTCTGACCTGAAATTTTTTGTCAATACTCTGAAATTCACCTATGGAAATTTAAGCCTTCTGCCAAGGTAGTTGTAAAAGTATTCAACCTTTCATCTGTTGTATTATGATAAAAATTCAAAATCACACACTATAGGAATAGCACTTTAGATTCCCCACACCAGAGGCAGATTCCTTTTGGAGTTGTCTTTTGCTAAGCTAGCTAGAAGCTACTTCACTCAAAGTAAGAGAACTATATAATTCTTTCAAAAACTTTGGAACTGAGAGACCATAACATTTTCATGATTTCTAAGCAAAGAGGGACATATTTTTATCGTTTTTTTCAGATGTGTGTTTAAAACTCAAAAGGATAAGAACAGGAAAAACCTCAAAGAAAATCTTGGTATAGAAATGAAACAGAAAAAATCCAAATAAACGTTTTGAATAATTCTAAAAGCACTGAAAAATTTCACGAGTTTCACTTTCTTTTGCAACTCAGCATGGCAAAGATTTGGGAATGATAGCTTGAAAATATTTGCAAGGCTGTTTCTAATGCATAAGAAAACATAAAAAAACCCCCCAAACCTGAGTACCATTGGCACGAGAATGGATTTAATGAGCGTCGTAACAATGTTAAACTCAGATATGAGAAGAAAATTATTCCAAGAGAGGGTGAAAACGCTATCTTCAGTTTTACAAAAGGATTTTAGGTGTCTGGGAGATCTATTAGAGCATGATAGATCAACCTCAATGTTATGAACAGAATCCTTTGCCGATCTGCGGGTCAGCACCCATATGAAGGGGACCATCTACGCTTGCTATGAACACCAATTTGTCTAAAGGCCTCATATGTCATCTGGAGAAAGGGGAGATGGCACGGGCCACAATCTTTTTACTTCTTCTTATCATTAGCCGGAATTAACCTTTGTTGTTACCAATCAGAAGAAAGCAATAAATAATAATATATAAAATAAATTAAATTTATAAAAATGAAGATATTTGAAAAATAGTGGGAGAGAAAGAGATAAAAAGCACATGCTCATATTTCTTTCATGTTCTCCTGGAAACAAATAGGCAAATTTTAAAGAATATATAAAAGAAATATGAGCAGGAGAAGGGAAGAAAATCCATGACATTGAGAAAAAGAAAGAGAAAGAAAAAAGCAAATATACCTAAACATTTGATGCAGTCTTTCAAGGCCAAAAAGAAATTTAACAGCCTTTCAGAACAGAAACTATGATGAAATATGATCTTTAAACACATTAAGTCTTAAGGGTGTCTTTTTACAATAAGAGCAAGAAAATGCAAATGAATTTAAGTCAGATGAAAATCTTTGATTATACAATGCATTAGTCAGATCCACACTTAGATTACAGTGATCAGTTCTGGTCATCACATTACAACATAAAATATTGAAACACTTGACAAGGTAAAGAGACAGGAGATGAGTTTGATCTTGGGCTGTGATTATATTGTATTAATGACTTCCTATCATATTACTGGCTTTTCCATCTTATCAAGGAAACACCACTTCCTAATTGAGTAGGAAGGCAGTGAAAAGAAGCAGAATTTTAGAAATTGTTGTTATTATTATTATTATTATTACTGTCATTGCCTTTTTAGCATTTCTTTCCATAAGCTGTATACTCCATCCTTATTTAAGGGAAAGGACATTAAATTAGGTTGCATATTTCAATTCGGATACTGTGATTCACTGATCAATAAAGCCAAACAAGAGCAGAGCATTACATATGCAAGATATTCAGCAAAAATATCTCATGCTGCATCCCAAGAAGAAGAACCCATGCACAAACAAAATAGGAAGCAGCTTTTAAAAATGAAGAGAGTGTGCCAAGAATATAATTCCATTCTGTGACAGAGTTATATTGAGTGATTTGGTTACTGAAGCCTAGGTGAGTTTGCTGAACGTGTAGTGACTAATCCGGCGTTATCTGTGACCCTGCCACATTATCATTCCTCTGATATTCACTTATCAAGAGAAAAGAAATGGATCATGGGGTAAGGCACACCATAAGTCAGAGGTAGCCAAAAAAATCATTAGTGTTTTAAAGCTTTTTTACTGCTGATAAAACCATGTTACCCTACAAGAGAAAAAAGAGATAGCATGGGACAGTCTTAGCAGAGGGAGTTATAAGTTCACCTTTGAGGATCTGCCCTGTATTCGAGCTCATTTTGCTGTGGTTCTTCTTGCCATGGAATCTCTGAGTAAGAGCAATCCCAGGTCTAAACCAGAAGATTAACATTCAAGGCCTTCAGATCCACTGCCTTATTTGTGGACAATCTTTTGCTCATTTTAGCCTTTAAGTTTTGCAAGAAGATCATTATAGAACTAATATTCACAGACTTAGACACAAATACGCTGGTCAGAGAAATAAATAAGGACAAACAAATGAACTTGCTTATTTATACTCTTCCTGTACAAGGAAATTGGATTAATATATTTCTGGAAAAATAATATTTGAAAGGTTTTAGGAAACTGTAAAATCAAAGCTCTAATTTGGTTGAAGGGGATCTCACCAACATTTCTTTTTTTATTTTTGTTCCAAGAGAAGAGTTAGAAACTGCTATCATAGTTAAAGTAATGAAGATCTGAAAATTACAGTGTTACATTGGGCACTTTCATCATGTATTAACCTCTTCTCGTTATTAACCTCTTCTCAACTGCTTCTACTTTACTTCATTTATTTCTCCTTGCTTGAGGAAAAGGAGTTATTTTCCTTTGACTGCAACAGGAAACTAGAGTGGTTTCCTTTAAACAGAAACAAAGATTTTCTTCAACAAGAAAACTTTTGCCATGTAACGTGCTTCCCTTTCTTCTTAAGGCAGTTTATCAAAATAATTTGTAGTTCCATTGTTTAAATAAGATACAAAGCCTTCTTGCTGGGAGACATAAAATACACAAAGGTTAATGTTAATCTTACGGGTATCAGTCTCTGTTCAATAGGCAATGGAAAGCCTATTGAAAAAGAACCTCTAGAGGGTGATTTGGAATGCTGTCTGGACTCTGAATTGTCCTGCAGGGAGATGTAGCTCTCACCATCATTGTATAGGAAGACTGGGAATTAACATTACTAGTCTATGTGAATAGCCCGTGTTGTCCCAAAAATGGGGAGAAAAACAGAGAAAAAGAACAAGAATAAGAAAACCAAATTAAGGAAAAAAAGCCTAAAGAGTAAAAGCCACGCCTTCCCCACACCACATTATAAAATCAAATGGATAAAGTAATCCTTCTCCTTATGTCTTATGTTCAAAGACACTTGGATTGCAAAGTCAAGCACTTAAACATGAGTAAATTCCTGACAGAGATCATTTCTAAATGACTTGGCTAACTAAACTACTTCTTGTAGCAGTGAGGAGATGGATTTTCTAGGACCACCTGATGAAGTAGAATACATACTGGCTAAAGTAAATTTCTCTTTAGTGCTGAAGGCCATTGCTCAGGGTACAGAGACACCACAGACAATGGTCACTGATAGATAGTGAACCATGAATGGAAATCAGTCTTACTTACAGGGGTTGATCCCTTATAGCCAAAAGATTATCCCAGATGGAAATAACAGTGCACCAGCACAGATTCATCAAGGGGTTAAGAGTGTTTTAGCCTTTTACAACAGAACCCTCCATTTTGAGTGAGGTGAAAAAACTCATCTGTTTTGCAGCTCCGTCAAACCTTAGTCCACTCAGCATCAGTGAAGTCAGTGCATTAGGCCCTTTGTTTGTTATAACTCAACTTAGTAGACTACTTTATAATCCTTATTTATTATTATTTTGATCTTTGTACATTATAGTCATGACTTTTGTCATTGTTTGCTTGGTTTTTATCTCCTTCACACTGAGCCACATTAAGGTTTTGCAATAACAACTGAAAAAAACTCCCAGTTTTTGGAAATATCATATTTCACATATTTCACATTTCTGAGGATGACACATTTGAGGCTTTTTTCCTGGGGAAAAAAATAATTCATAGTCTTACCCTGGATAGAGGAAAAAAATTCCTACAAAGGTAGAGAAACAATAGGCAGCAAGCAGTACAGTGGATGTTTAAAATCCAGAAAGCAGCAAGCAGTATGGTGGATGTTTAAAACCCTTTTCAAGCATAATAATTCTTTCAGACTGAATTTATTGTCACCTCTGGGGTTTTTTTGAGGTATATAGGACTAGGCTGCAAAAGCAGCATTTGAACTCGCAGAAAAGTGTGTTCAGGGGGGGAAAAGAGTAAACATTCACCGCTGTCTTACTGAGGGTCGCTGCACTTGTATAGGGGATTGCAGCAGCTACTCTCCCAGTATTCCACCAGCAAGGGTGCCAGGCTGAACTTACACATCCCATGGAGAAAGCTGTCCAAGCACTAATCTCCATGAGGTGGCTTTCCGCCTTAGAGCAGCAGGCAATGGGAAGCGATCACGCCCATCCAAGCTCCCACGATTTCTGCGGCTCCTTCCTAAGCAGTGTGGCAGAAAGCTGCCCCTCAAAGAGACATTTACAGGTCCCCGAAGTTTTGAGGCAGCCCACAGCACACACACACTCAGTGTCTGTGAGCTGTCTCCTGTTGCTTTATTTCCGTCGTGCGTCCCACTGTGGGCGTTTGACTCATGCATAGATGCTGCAAGGCACAACTGGATAGAACACAATCCAATAAAACAACAAAACAAACTGAAGAATACAACAGCGGGAGAATAAATATTCCATGGAACTTGTGCCAAGGTTACATGTTTAACAGTTTTCCACTTTATTGTCAATTATTTGAATCTCATAGAGTGAGGGCAGACATTTTTATAGCACTTTCTGTTTAGCATTGGACATTTGAAGTGGCACGGCAGAAAGGAAGGTGAGTTTTTAGCTATAAATTGTGTTTTGCAATATGAAAGCTGCATAATAATGAATGATATAAGTTTTTTTCGATTTCCATTTTTCTTCCTTACCCAAGAAAGGACCAAATCATTCTGAAAACACATTAGAAGTCAATGACAAAGTAATAGAAAATGCTGACATTTGGAAATATCTTTCTGAGAAAGTTCTCTAAGTGCTAGTTTTCAGAATCTATTCCACCCATGTAGATAAACCTGGAGGCAAGGAGCACAGGTGATGTCCTTCATACTGATTGAAAAATCGAATCTCATTAATATGAAAAGACCAGTGGCTAAATATTTTTTTCATCACCAGAATGCTAGCATTCTTTCAGGTTGTTATTTAGTATTATTATTATTACCGATAATAACTATCAGTGATATCTTCACATTTATACAGTGCCTTTTCTCTCAGAAGGTCCCAGTGCCTGGACACCAAAAATCACTTCCCTAATCATGGAGATGCAGCCTTGATTTTTATCTGTGACCTGTGATGCTGCACAGCAAACAAGGAGACAAATCCCATGAATACTAAAGCATCTTGTGCAATTCAATTTGCTCGTGTGAGCAAAACCTTCATTTTCAAGCTTTTGTACAAGGTGGAACAGCGCAGCCTAACTTGGAGTAGTTCAGAAAGTCCATGGCAGCAATGGCGCATGTTCCCTGTTAAAAAGCTAAGAGTGTACTTAAACATACATCTACCTGAACTGAGTTTTACTACGAAAAAAATGAGCTGTTGAATCACTTTTTTTGTCCTTCCCACACATTAGAATGAGGGAAGACCTTCCAGAACATTCATAGCCTCAGCCTAAGGCCAATACTTATGAGACCCGGCATGAAGAACCTGCCACAGTCATTCCCCACTGAATGCATAGGAAACCGAGCAAAATTAATAATTCAAACACACAGCTTTTAGCACTATATAAAATTAGGTGAGCTGGATCTTACCTTTGTCAGCAATATAATGTTCAGAATCCTTGTTTAATGACTGTGGATCATATATAGGACACTCTATATGGATACACACACACACGCACACACACACATGTATGTGTGTGTACATGTCTACTTATGCAGACATTTACAGTGATTATAAATATATGTGTCTAAGATATTTAGGAAAGTATTTAAGAAGACTGCTTCACACAGATGACAAAATTTAGAAAACCTGAAACTTGTCCCAAGTTTCCTATCTGGTGAAAAAATATATTCAAATAACTGATTAATGAGAGAAAAAATGGAAGGAAAAAGAATAAAAAGAAAACAAACAAACAAACAAAACTCTACAAAATCCCTCAACATCATAACGTGACAAGGAAAATATATGTTTGTATTTATAGATATCCATTTGTTAGCTAGCCATAATTGGCTAAGGTATTAAGCATAAACAGTTGAAGTGAAGGTGTAACCTTTTCAGAACTTATATTTTATAATGAAGGTCCTTTTTTCTTTTTTTTTTGGTTACTGTCTGAATCAGAGCTGCTGCCATTGCTCAAGGAAAAATATGTGCTTTATGAGAGAAAACTCCAGCACAATAAGGAACTTGAAGCTGAATGTTGTTTCCATTGAACTGTGAACTTGAAGTTGAATGCAAGTTTTACACTGACTTGGCTGTAGTTGTCACATGAACTCCCCATTTTGTAGAAATATTGGAACACAGGGAAAAACACCAAAACCACCTCTGCACCTGAAGGAAGAGGCCAAGGTGCATGCAGGTTTGCTCTCTTTGGAGGAAAAAAAGTAAAATAAAGCATAAACAGAGGTAAAAGTACTTATTTTCTTAATGTAACATGCAACTTAAATCGTATTTCAAAAACAGAAAGCTGAATCTTCTGGGTTTTATACTACTAGAAATACTTCCAATGGACATTTCAATTTTTCAGATTTGTTTTATGGATATAGATACAGATAGACATACAAGCACACATTTTAGTGGTAAAGTAATAAAAAAATAAGTAACTGAATGAGTTAATAATCATCCCTTAAGTTTTCTAAATATGGTATAGACACTATAAGAGACCAGTGGAAAATTCCTATAAAAGTAGTTCTTTAGTTGTTAAGAAAGCACTAATTTTTTTTAAAAAAAACATCATTCACAGCAAGGCTGGGGGAGGAAATTGAGAACAGTGAGGCTAAAGTCAGATGAAGGATGACAATTATGGGTATGTTTGTACGCTAAACTGACACAGCACCCTGAAACAGCCATTTTGAGGCTACCATAGATGGCTACTGTGAGTCCCCATTAATCCAAAAAGAGGAACAGTTCAAAACATTTTTATATTATAGCTTCACTTGCTAAAGCAAGCACATCCAGGATTGGTCTTAGGCATTGATAGCAACAGGAATGGAACAACCATCACATGAAAGTCTCCATAATGCTTCAGAGCAGGGTGGAATGCTGACACTGCTTACTGAGGGGGAATTCTGTGGAGGAAACTATTCCATAAACATTAACTAAATTCAGGTGTTTGTGCATCTTTCGCTGTTTAATTTACTATAGTCGATTTAGAATATAGGACTGTTCTACTGATACAGCAGAAGCTGGAAGAGCTCATGGCTACATCGTGACCCGGACCACGCCACTCAGGAAAAACCCTTGACGTGAGATTTGGAATGAGAAACAATTCATATTGCAGGGGGAGTGATAGAGAGAGAAACACAAGTTCCAGAGAGTCATCCCATTTTGAGCAGACTTTTCAACAGTTAACGCAAATCATTGTGATGAAGGTTATGCAGAAGAGGAAACCAAATGGGAGTTTGGGGCCCTGGGGCTTTTTTGGTGTTCAAAGAAAGCTGAGAAGGAGAGGAGCAAAGTGAGCAAGAGACTGAGAAAGTACAAAGGGCAGGAAAGTGATTTGAGGAAGATGTGTTTTGCCAGAATGGGACATTTCCTGATCAGCTCATGTCATGATTGGCCATAACAACACCCTAGAGTGCTACAGGCTGGGGGCAGAGTGGCTGGAGAAACAGGCAGCAGAAAAGGACCTTGGGGTTCAGGTCAACAGTGGCTGGCCATGAGACATCAGTGTGCCTGGGTGGCCAAAAAAGGCAAATGACACCCTGGCCTATGTCAGCAATAGTGTGGCAGCAGGACCAGGGCAGTGACCATCCCTCTGTGCTGGGCAGTGGTGAGGCCACAGCTCGAGTGTTGTGTTCAGTACCTGGGTCACTCACAACCAAAAGGACCTTGAGGTGCTGGAGTGTGTCCAGAGAAGGGAA
>VZRJ01002438.1:148661-159021 GCA_013397565.1 Ptilonorhynchus violaceus
AGATAGCAAAAAAGAAGAGTACTTTGCAATTTGATGTAGGCACACAGTCTTGACTGATGCAGTGAAGGTTAAGCTATCTTTTGGACAAAGGAAAGCATCTTTCAGGATGTTCTCTCTAAGTGAGTCTCAAGTTAAAAGTCTGGTTAAAATGGGGTAGCTGCAAATATGAGAAGTGAAAACTCCCAGGAGGAAAACTAGCATAACAATTTGTGCTATTTGGGAGACGTCCTGAGGAGCAGATGTAAAAGATTTTCAGTGTGTATAGATCATAAAACTCCCTGAAAGTGACAAGTACTGTTCAATTAAATACTGTGTCCCTTTTTCTGCCATTCTTCTTTCCTCCCATTTCTCTTTTTTTTTTTTTTTTTTTAATCCCCTCTTCCCTCCCCTCTTCTGGCCTTTTCTTTTCTGTTTTTTTTTTTCCCTTTTTATGTTTTTTCCTTTTCTTTTCTTTCTTCCTGTGTCTGAAATCAGACTGGGCAGAATTAGGCATGACAGCAGCAGTCCTATGCAGAAGCCAGAGACAGTGAGAAGAAGAACACTGTGGAGTGAGTTCATGAACTGCACAAGCAAAGGATGCTCAACTGACACTCAAAAGACTGTGCTTTTCATGATCACCTGTGCTTGAGAAGGTCATCACTTGTCTCAGGAAGAAACACGTCATATTCTTTGCACAGATTGTTTCTCCTCAGCTGGGCCAGGTTGGGAGAAATTTTTTGCAACTTCTCTGAAAGCAGAAATCACCCTGTTATTTTTAAATCGGATCCCTGGCCCAGGAAATTATAGACCAATGGGTTTAGACTTTATAGTAAGCAAGGTTTCAGAAGATACTTTGGAAGAAAATATTAAAGATGGAAAGATAAGAAAGAAAAAATAGATGGGTTTACCAAAGATAGACTGCCAAACTGAACTGATACCGTTCCAAGATAAGATAACAGATTTTTCTAGACAAGTGAAATTTAATAGATCTAATCTGCCTGGACTTCGAGAAAACATTTAATACGGTCCATGCTAGAAATTATTATCAAAGCTAGAGGGGATGGGGATTAGTTGAGGAGTTAGATGAGGAGCTATAAATGTGTAAGGACCCGGCTGGCAAATTATTAGGGAAGGGCAAGAGTGTTCTTGATCGGATAGGCTAGAACCAGTGCTCCCTCTTCTTGGAAAGAGTAGTACACTGTTTCAGACTGCTGCTGACACAAAGCCAGACACTGTCAGCACAGAGGCAAATCAGGGTACTGAAGAAACCAGAACAAGAAAGAAGCATATTAAGTAAAGCAATGTCTTGTATTGAGGCACAAATCGTCTCATTTGTGCTCTATGTTCAAAATTCTAAGGAATAACAAAAGAAGGAAGAAACAAGGATATAAACTGTGTGTTTTAGCCAATCAGAAGCTGTGAATCACCTACATGAAGTGTTAGGAGTACTAGTAGTAGTAGTAGCAGTAGTAGTAATAATAATAATAGCAGCAATAATAATTCTAGTTAATTCCTGTGACTAATGACTGCAATCTTACAAGTCGATTGTTGTCTTCACACAGTTCCCCTATTGTGATTTGAATACAGGTATTAGGAAAAATCGGTTTGGATAGGACTAGAACAATGGTTTGGCTGGGAAGAATCCATTCCTTGAGGGAGGAGTAAGATAGCTCATCTGATTTAACCTGGGGAAATAAAGACTGAATAAAGGTATAATTTTTCTCTCTATGTATAAATTGAAGTGAGAATATTGGAGAAGGTATGCAAGGCAGAGCTGGTGGTGCTGCAAGAAAATGATTATATTAATTTATTCACAAACAGTATGGTTGAAGATTAGGTCTCCAGAAAGAGAAAGATGATTGCCCGGCTTGAGTGGCCTCAGAAAGCTGGGAACAGGAAAGTGAAGTTTCCCACCTCAAGTATAGGAACAGCCCTGATAAATGTGATAATAAATTATCTGTCCCTTACCTGTAGCTTACTTTGCTAGTACATTACACCTCCAATGTTTGGTAGCCAGTGGACCCTCACAGGAAAGAAGCAGAAGAGTAGCACATTACCACAAGTATAGGTCATTGTTTCTTCTGGAAGCTGACTGTATGGTTTTAAAGATGAAAATACAGCCAGAGAAATTGTAACTACCTGTCTTCATGCTGCTGGCACTGCTGCCACACCTGCAGACAGGTTCTGGAAATTAAATTTTTAATTGTTACGTACTGCATATAAACAGCCGGAGTCTTTTTCTGTCCTCTCCTCTAAAGCAATGAAATCACAAGAAAAGTACATTAGTTTTGAATCATTGTCACCAGTTAAAAGAAAAACATAAAATGGAGAAGCTGAGAAAAAAACCTGAGATATATTCAGATGCTGTAGAAGTTGTAGGGGACAAAAAAAAAATCATAAAACTCAGATAAAAAAAAGGACAAATTAAAGTTTGCATAATCTTTACCCCAGGGTGTAATACCACAGTTAGTGTTTTCAGACTATAACCTTTTCTGGGATAAGAAGCTAGTCAAATACACAGGCTCATCTCCGTTTCTTTTCAGCCTTTCTCTGTGATTCCAGACTAGCTGCTGGAGGTAAGGTACACAGTGAACCCACTGGATCCTTCAGCTCCAGCACTGGACTACCTCGGATAAATTTCAAGCCTCTTTCCAGACAAGTGATTTTTAAGCCAAGTGTCAGGTCTGCAGTCTACCAGTGCAGGGACTTTATACGCAGCAACTTAGAAAACCCATGTGCAGAGCAGGCAGCAGAGCAGAGCTAGTCACCGTGAAGACTGAGATATCTCCTGATAGCTGTTTTTGGGCAGATTACTGATCACAGACCTACAGAAACTTCTGCTAAATCCTGCTTAAAGGGTGCTGATGGATTAGCTTTGCACTGTTGGTCTTTATGCTGGTTTACCTGTTGATTACAATATTAATTTTAGGGCAGATCTGTGGCCTTTTACAGGTGGGATAGAACCAGCCTTAAGATATAAATCTGTCGTTTGTCTGTTTGAAGTTGAAACAAATGGACTTATATGCCACAAATAGACCTGATCTACACCAAACTTGTACTGCTGCACAAAGAAGTACAGGCACTAAGAACAGTGCAACTACTATGCTGAAAACGGGTAATTTTTCCAGGTGGCAACAACAAAACATTTACATGCTCACCTTTTGACTAGTGAGTACTCATGGAGTATGGGATTCTTAGCCAAAAGAAAGCAAATTTACATCCTCTAATCTGTGAGGATCCCATCAATAATTCACTATTGAATCAAGTCAGTTATGGAGTAGGGGAGTAGATCCACTCTCACTGCAGTTAAAAAACCAAATTTGGAGGCACTAAAGAGGTAATTTAGAGTGAGCCTAACCGTGCTTTATGATACAATGTTTCTAACACCTCCAAATTATAAACCTCAGATTCTACAAATTAACCAGCCTTCGAAAATTCTGAATTCCTTTCTGTATCTTGAGGACATAAGTCATTTCCTGGTAATAGAAAACATTTCAGTACTAGTCTCCTTGCACTTCAGCCCCTTACTCTGAAGAGGAGCAGAAGAAAAAACACCCTACTTCATAAAGATATTGTGTAGACAAGTCTATAAATTATTGAGATCTGTTCTGATACAGAGAGGTCACATATGTATGTGTGTCTGCATCAGAGGCAGCCAGCTAGAATTGATGGCTGCATGAATAAACATTTACAGCTTCAGGCCCTGCAACAGTTATTGTCCCCTCGCTCTCCTCTTGTCTCTAAGTGGTCATGTCCTGCATGACTCTTTGCAGACTGTATATTGGAAAGGGCAAACTCTTGCTATTCTTCTGTGCTGTACACTAAGCCCTTTCTGCCCCCATTACTGTTTGATCTTTTACAAGGTTATCCTGGTATGAATTATAGGATGTAATTAAGGAAGACGGTTTTAATCCTTCTCTTTGTAAATGTACAATCTATTTATACAAGAACCAGCTACTTGGTATTGTGAATTTTGTACAGCCTGTAGCTGAGGGTGACCAAACCAATTTCTCTGGATAGAATAAATCCTCCTTATCCTCACCCTTCAAACTTCAAACTGAACTTGATCCAAACATCATTTTCTTCAATTTAGAAAGAGCTTCATTCAGTTTTAGGTTTCATTTTTGTGTGAAAATGCTGTGAAATAGATTGTTCTCATGGTATTTTCAACCAAGAACTGAAGTAGAAAGTACCAGAAATACTGTGAGAAAACTCACTCCTGGACTGATCTCCAGAAAGTCTTGCCTGGATAAATATGAATGGAATTCAGGTGAGATTTCTGGAAGAGCCCACAGATGCAAGAGTGCATTTCAGGTGGTAAGTACAGAGGTTTGGGCAAGACATAACGATAAGAGGTTACACCAAAAAACATAAATCATTGGCCTCTTAAGCAAAGCATGACTGAGATGAACTAATTTGAAAGATTTCAGATAGTAGCATGAGTTGGGCCTAGACTGTTGAGCAAGGGCATTCTGCTGTGCTGCACAACATTCTGTCCCTGAGCATGCACACTGAGTGACACACAGCTGAGTTTGTAAAGTTAATCTACTCCTGCCCTATGCTGGGCTTTTATTGTGTGAAAACTAAGGCACTTTGGGGAATGATATATGCCCTAGCCTCATCCTGACAAGCAGCCAGTGTGCCATCAAATTGTGCACCTCAGCACAGTTGTTCCTTCATCCTCCAACTTATACAGACATTGTAGTAATATTTACACATAACTTCTAACTTCTTGCACTAACATTTAGAAGCATCATCCCCATGCTAGGCGTTATAAAACAACGGGAAGTAAGAACTGTGCCTCCAGATCTTCAATTTGACATAAAAGGGTAATGCTGAGGCAGAGGCAAAGCAGTGGGAAGTGGTCTGAAATTCTATCCTTGGCATCTTGCCCAGGCCATTTAACAGCTCCATTTGCACCTATTGTCTATGTTATTCTTTTCTACCTGCACTACTGTGTAATAATGAGGGCTGGGAGTACCCAGACCTTCATCAGCTTGGCTCTTCAGCCGGGGCTGCAGTGATCCCATCTCTGACAGAGCGGAGTGCAGGGGGATTTGTAAAACACACACACACACACACACTCTACTATGCTACACATTCCACCAGATCAAAGAAAATTTGTGCTGGGTCTCCAGAATCCTTGACACTATAGGATGACTGACTAAAACTGAAGGTTTGTGCAGCAAGAGGCTGTTGTGCTCCTGCTCAAGCCACGACAGAGAACATGTACGGAGAGGGCTGGGCTGGCTGGGGACTGATATGGTGCTGGTGAATGCTGAACATCTGCTGGAGGAAAGAGGGATGATGCAGTGACCTCTACATACCTAAATCCCATAGAAACGAATTCTGGTAAAAGTCCAGAGAAACACTACTGATTCTGACAGAATTATTCTAGAGACATAGCCATGTAACTGAAAGCACAAATTGGCCCGACATGTAATCTGCTTTGGGATGAAAGGCACTATTTAAATGGAAGATGCTATTATTATTGTTATTATTATTATTATTTCCTTTCTAGGGCGAGTGAAGCTCATGGCTTTCATCTTCAAGCAGATGGGGAGAATGGAAAGAGAGTGATCTTTTATTTCTTTAATGATAGAAAAAAAAATTAAACAAGATGTAAGGATGCCATTTAAAATAAATGTCAGTGGGAAAGGGGGAGAAAAAAAGAAAATGGAAGGGGGAAAGAAAAGGAAACAAGGAACCAAGCAAAACTGAAGTAGATTTGACCTCAAAGGAGCTGAAATTGAGTTAAAGTTTACTAGTGAAGTCAGGTTTCCCTTGGGGGGTAGGCTGCCATTTAAGCTATTTCTTCTCTTTTACTTGTACAGCATAATTCCCCTAATACAGTGTTATAGGTCAAAAAAATATAAAAAAATAAAAAATAAATAAAAGCTCCGCTACAGCTGGGCTCCAATTTCCATTTACTAGCATGAAAAACCTCCCCTTGTATAAAACAGTCAGTTAAGTATTATTTTGTGGAAAAATTGGCTCCTAAATACTATCTTACGGAAGAAGAAGGTAACCTGGTAGTCTGAAGCAAAAGCTGCTTCCTCAGTGCCCTAGCTCTTGACAGATCATAGCCATGAATCTGCAGCCAACTCACTCTGTGCCTCTTCGTCTGAATTTTGTGCTCAAAAAAAGAAGCTCTCAGTGTATCTGGTTAATTTTTATAAGGTGAGTGCTATTTTTATCCCTTCTTCACCTTTCCTTGAATCATGCTCTCCCGCTCCCCGCCACCCCCCCCTCAGCCGCAGTCATACAGAAACCCGTCTCTTCCGTTGAGATGAAAGCCCACACAAACCGATGACTGATTGGACTCTGCCAGAGGCATAATTAACGAGCTTTTAGACCTGACATTGATAATGAAAGAAAAGAGCAAACTGACACTAATCAAACAAACAAATAAACAAAAATACACCGGAAAACTCCACATATATGCTTTCTCTCAGCTATGGTACTTGACAGTGCTACTTTTAACAGCAGGTGATAAGGAAGCTTCAGACAGAAGAGTGATTTTTGAGTTGATGGTGCCCCTTTAAAGACACACAGAGAGACTCTATACCCCACTGTGCTGGCATCAGCTTCATTTTTCCCCACCTTTCCTGCTCTGAAAACCAGTTTGCTGCTGCCACGGCATAACCCCTGGCAGAGCTTTTTCGAGTGAAGGGAACTAACTTCAAACTCTGATATTGCTTTTTGAGGCTGAGAGGGTGTGATCTGTCAGGAGGTGGAAGAGAGGGTTGAACCAGAGATGGGATTTGTTCTGTCTGAGGTTGATGGAGAGTTTATGTTATGGAAGCAGCAACCCTGAATTCCTTGCATCCCAGAAGGTGCTTGAGACTAAAATTAAAGACGTGTTTATAATCACCTTTTGCTGTGTTTCAATATCCGTTGGAAAATGAAAGTTTCTGAAACACCCACGTTCTACATGAGAAACTATTCTAATCTGTATCTATCTGATAAGTGCTTCTAATTTGTCTCCTTCTAGGTTGACCTGTTTCTTCTTTTGCTAAGATTCCCTCAAATGTTGGCATGGGCATATTAAAATCAAAAGCCTATTTATTTAAGAGCCAAAGAGCCAGCATGTCTGTTTCTCAGACATTTCATTGCAGCATGTTTTTAGTGCTCTATTATTCCTACTATCTATTGCTTTATTGGTTAGGCCAACATACTGATTCAACTGGAGGATCAGAAATCCTGCCATTTTGAACAGATGGCTGCAAAACCACTAAGCTAAGGAGAAAAGAAGGTGAGATGAGGACCAAAATAAAAAGGTATTGCTAACATTTCTTTCTGCCCCTCTGTAAAAATCCCTTCTTCTCACAACATTTCAACATAGGACCTGGGAATTCAGCAGAAAAGGACCACCCTTAAGATCAGATATACCTGGAAACCAGCCAGATTTCCAAATCCTGATGCCCTTGCTGTCAGCTTGTTTGTCTGTGCAATGGGAGTGGATATTTCAATGAATTTATGACCATACCCAGAAGTCAGGCAGTGATGGGTCCACTTGCTGCCCTGAGGTGGTGGTACAATTGTCATTCCCCTCCTTGAGCTGGAGATGGGGGAGTCTGACTGCAGCTGGAATGTTCTGACAGCTGCCAGCTAATGGCAATCCTGCTTGTGTGCATTACCTTCTTCCTTGCAACTTCTCTATTAACCTTGGGAAAAGGAGTGAGCTGGAAGAAGGCTTAATTTGATGTCCTGTTTACAATTTACAAAGACATCACAGCAGTACCAAGGCGATAAGTATCATTTTACATATAACTAGGGTCACATTAATGGCTAGCAAAGCCACGAGTTCTGATAGGTAAAACACACTCTAAATACTGGGTTAAGTCACCCTTCCTGAGATACAGAAAACATTTCTCATGCATCTGAGGTTTACACTATTCAAAATTAGAAACACACTTCTCCTTTTGTTATTTTACGCTATCTTGATTAAAAGTAGGACCTAAAACAGGGAAATAGAAAATTCAAGACTCTCTATTCAGTACTAAACCACTGGAATTAGTATCTTCAAGGTGTTTTGTCATTCAGAGTAAAATGAAAGTTAAAAGACTGGCCATATTGAAATGATTTTTCAGGATACCTTGTGGATGAGGACACTTTAAGACATTTGGGTGGAATTCAAGCCTGTGGCCAAGGTTCCATGTTTAGGTTCATGCCATATCTGATCTTACAGCCGATGTGCAGGTAAAAATCCAGACCAGATAGCTGGTGATTCAATATATGTTTGATTTGGACAGTATCCAAGAACCTTTAAAAGTAAGTTTGCTGAGCTTATCACTGAAAAATTTATAAATTTTTGTGAAGAATCTTACAATAAGGCCAGCATACCTTCTGAAATTTCTGATATTTTGGTTTGCAATGTTTTTTTCAGTATTTGCTGTTTTGGTTCAAGCTGTTAGTTAAGCAGCCAAAACTCACAAACCATCACGGCATTCTGTGGCCCTACCTAATCAAATTTCTCATTTTGATACTTCAGAGAAAAGTGCTTTTTCCTTGTTGGTTCCTCTCAAACGTGACACCAATTGAGAATCACAGCTGGAGCACAAGGATTCGAAACAGAGACCAGAGAGGTGTTCCTCCCACGGCACAGGGTTGTACTCAATACCACAAAGAATTGTGGACATTGAAAGACTTTGTGACTTTGAAGGGAAACAGGGAAGAAAAAATTCAGTGGAGACTATGAAACATGAAAATTCCATATTTCACTGTAGAACTCCCACAGCTCCAATTTATGACAGAGTATGGTGGAAGTAGTACCAGTCACTACCTTACCTGTTACATGCTTTATAAGTATCCATTATTGCTATCTACCTTGCACAGAACTTCAATCTGGCCCAGTAAATCTGTCCTGTACTGGGAAGAAAACAGGACAGAGAGAGAGACAAAAAATTACTCCACAGTGCTTAGAGCCTAGAGTAGATAATTAACTCTGATTGTTTGAACTGCCACCACGTTTCAAAGCCCAGGACCTCCCCTCATTGCTCATGACTCATGATAGCAGACTGATGGGAGTCCATACAGCTGCACTGTTCAGCAATTTGTCTTTGTCAATCAAGAAAGGGCAACAAGATTTGGATCTTCCATGTGTACTGAGGTTGCCAAGCCTTTCAGGTGACCTACTTCCACATGGTGGTTTATGCTTTCCCAAAGTAACTAAGTGAAATTTTAGAGTTTTGTATAATTTTCCTCTTAGATTTTTGCCTTTCTCTGATCATGGAATTCAGAACAAAACCTATGAGCAGTGAGAGGGTGAGGGAGAAAGGAAGGAAGTAGCCCCAGGCAGCATCAAAAGAGTCAGCCTCGCTCCTTTGGTTCCTTTGACACCAGACCACCCAGGTTTAACTGTGTAGATTTGTGTTTGAAAGGAAAGCAGCAAACAGATACTTCTTGGGTCCTGTTTGCATGAGCACAAAATATTCGATGTTGCTCTTTTAAGGCGACCATGTTTTACACAGGATTTTAATACAAGCGTCCAACAAGGTCGAAAATAGTGACCCTTTGAAATGGAAAGATTAACATTTTTATAGACAGGAGAGGAAAATAGGCAACTTGCAGTGGAGCATGAGAATTCTATCTTGTTTTTGCTTTCTTTTTTTTTTTTTCTTTACAATAAATAAGGCTTATGGATTGCAAAGAGGAGACTGCCACATTAAAAAAAAAAGAGTCTTTTACAGTCTTTTCCAATTTAAAGCTGCTTGCAAGTAGCACTCAGGATCATCCAAGAAAAGTCTGACTCACTAGTTTTTCAATTTAGTTTGTTAATAGCCTGCCTTTCATAAAAGCATCAAGCACAATAACAAAAATACCTAAATCAATAGGATGATGCAGCAATGCCTCACAGAGATGATATTTTTGAAATAAATATATACCATTCAGCCTGGCCTGCTTGACATCAAATTTATATACTCAATAAGAAAGCATAATTAATGGTCCCAAACTGTATTTTCTTTCACCTATTTCACATTTCAAGAAGCCGAGGGTTTTGTCAAAAAGAGGGGGGGAGGAAGAATGGAGAAAGTGTTCCATTCATAAATGAAATGAACCCATTAAAAATGACTTTCTCCCCAGCTCCCTACCAATGTCTCCTGGGGACTGGTGCGTATTTTATTAAGAAACAGAAGTGTGGAATGTGCTTGCATTTCAAAAGGTCCGTAGCCAGGTGATTTATCTTCTCTCTTTTCCCTGCCAGCTCGCTGGGCGTTCACTAATTTTGAGGGAACAAAAGGAGATGAACTAGGAGCCTCTATTTCCTATTGGTGTCAACATATCTGTACTAGGGTCCACCCTATCTATCTACCCCTCTGTCCACCAAGTGGACCTACAGTCAAATTTAATTAGCTATTTTGATTTTTCAATGTTATCT
>VZRJ01002438.1:159089-194497 GCA_013397565.1 Ptilonorhynchus violaceus
TGTGATTTGTAGAGGAAGGAAAAAGTGTTGAGTTTGAGTCTGCTTTTTCAATCAAAAGTAGTTTGGTGCTTAAACGGACTTGAAGGGTTTTGCAGGTCTCGCTGTTCAGTGGGGAAGAAACTGAAGAGGGGAAAGTCGATTGACATTATGTGTCTTCAGGGAGCTCAAATAAGAGCCTCTGTTAGTGTCAAGTCTTCCTTTCTAGACAAAACACGGCGACCAGAGTTAAAGTCAATGGCTAAATAGCAGAAGAGATAAAAGTACTGCTGCCATTTAGCTCTTTACATCTTTTCCACCAGGTGATTACCCCTCCCGGAGCAAAGTCAGACAATGGTCAATTCGTGGCTGTACCAAGACCCTTTGTAGGTTTCCCTGGAGGTGCCACAGGCCTGTTGTGTTTCTTCAAGTCAGGCACAGAACTGAGTTGAAGGGCAGAGCCACAGGCTCATCCTCCCTTCTCCCCACTCTACTGTGGTGGCAGCAGAGTAAGGTTGATAGAGAAGGAAGGCTGGGGAAGAGGAGAGGCAGGCACTGATCTCTTCTCTCTGGTGGCCAGTGACAGGACCTGAGGGAATGGCCTGAAGATGTGTCAGGGGAGGTTTAGGTTGGACATTAGAACAAAGTTCTTTACCCAGAGGGTGACTGAGCTCTGGAACAGGCTCCCCAGGGAAGGGATCACGGCACCAGAACCTGCCAGAGTTCAAGAAGTGTTTGGACAATGCTCTCAGGAACATGGTGTGGCTCTTGGGGTGTCCCGTGCAGGGCCAGGACCTGAATTTGATATTCCTTGTGGGATTATTTTAATTTAAATTACCTATTGCTGTTTTCAAATTCCATTTAATCAAACACAATAAATAGTCTTATGGTAAGAACCTGCTTTAAGTCAAGGAAAACTGAGACACTCAAACATTCACCAATCATTTGTGTGGAAATGCACAGATTCTGGGAGGTTTAACTCCTAGTCCTTTCCGTGAGCATGGTTTTTACCTTGTGGTAAAAAATCATAGCATAAGAAGATACACCTAAGTTCTTATTCACTTTTCATTCATCCTGAAAACAAAACAAGCAGAAAAACTCAGTATTCCCAGAGGCTTGTGCCTGAGGAAAAATGAAATAATCAGAAAAAGAAAAGAAAGAAGATCTTTAGGATTTAGTCCCATGTTTTATCACTGAGCAGGTGTTGATTTTTTTTTCCTTTTTCTTCTCCTCTTCTGTTTTTGCAGCGTTGTCCCAATACCTGGTTGATACCAAACATAGCAACTCATTCATTATCCTGAATATCTTCTGAGCCAAACTCCACCCATAAATAGGGCTGCACTGACTCATAAATCTCTGTGGCTGGATGCCTGAAAATGCATGTAGAATCCACCACTGGGTTTGGACATAATAAATAATGAAAAATGAGTCATGGTAGTTGCCATATTTGTAATGAATTGTAGCTTCGCAAAAGAGACAATGGAAACTATCCTGAAACTTGCGAGATTAGGTACATCAACTTAAAAAAGGCTTATTTATGACAGAGTGAAATAGTCTTTGCAGAATTTTCCTTGTCACATAATGACTTAAAAACAACCCACAGGAAATATCGTAAAAATAAAATAATAATAGTAATTTAAAAAGCTGTTACACCTCTGTCTCTCCTAAAGAGGATATAATTAAATTTGAGTCTCCATAATAGGCTAAAGATTTTCCCTTATCAGGAGTAAAAATTTCCCATGGGACAATATTAGGTCTGATGAAGCTTTGGCTTTGAAGGGGAAATATTTTTATCTCCATACAAATGGGAGGTTTAGATTATATTTTTTCTTCAGATTTTATTTCTCTCTTAAAAATAGTTTATGGACATAGCATCACAAGCAAAATTAAACACCTTGATACATCAACATAGAGATTTCAGTTTAACTTTTTTTTTTTTTCCTTTTCTTTAGTGGTATTGTTTTTGTGCCAAAAAAGTCATCGTCCAGCAGAAAATTTTGTGAAATCTTATGGGTTGGCTTCAGATTCTAAACTGAACAATAATTATACAGCTAAATGAATAAGTCAGAATAATATAATACACAGAATAACTGTGACTGCTACTTTAATCTAATTCTACTAGATATTTCCAATGAAGGTTTAAAACCACAATATAAGTGTCATTAAAATGCCATCAGTTACAGTCACTAAACCATAGTATCTGATGCACTGCTTTATTTTTCTGTGCAGTATCTTTCATATTGTGCTGTAGCAAGTGTTGACTTTTTAATTGCAATTGCAGTATGTCATCTAATTGGGCAATATTGCAGCAAGGAAAATGCTTTCCCTGAATCCAGCTGGCATTTAATTTACACCCAGCACAAAAACAGCTGAAGTCCACGCTCTTTAACATGTAGAAGGAGTGGAAGAAATAGCCTTTTACTGCAGGCAATCTTGTATTGTCTATGCTTTTATTTGAAAACTAAAACTCAAGCTCCTTCATTTTTAAATAAAGGTTTGGGAGTTTGTTCCTACCTTTAAGAAGAATTAAGTTATTATATATCAGAAGTTAATGTTTGAGTCAAAATATGGAGTTGTAGTTATCATCTTTTATTGTAGATTAGCTATGCTACCTAAACCAGGTGTTCCAAGAGTCAGTGAGCTGAAATCTCAGAAGGCAGTTCCCGGTACCACATTTCAAGTCTGCAAAATCCTTAGTTAATAGTCACCTAATTCGGAAGCCAGATGAATCAAATCCATCTGATATCTGAAATGCAACGTTACAATGGCACCTGCCTAAAGAAATCTCCATCCCATAAAATAGAAAGAAGTTTCAAAATCCCAGACAGGCCAAGTTTGTCTGTTCTACATCAGTGTGATTTTAACTTCGATAGCAACCAGAAACATCCACATCCTCTGAGCAGCAGAAGAGGCCAATAATTACAGCACTCTCAAGAAGCAAAAGTACAGGGTTCAAGTGTGCATCTTTCCTGTTGCAGGAGAGATCTTTAGTTAATCAGGGAAGGTTTGAGAGCGTTAATCAGAATTAACTGAAACATCAACTTGTAAACAATGGTTTAAATACCTTTGTGAACATCCTATCTTATAACTTGGGTGGTCTTCCATCATATGTGCTTGCGAAAGAAGCAAAATTAACTCACCTGTGGCCTCTTAGTGGGATTTTTATGCAGACAGCAGTTCATGCCCTTCTCTAGAAAACCTAACTGATTTAATTGATCACCACACAATTCTGAGCATGTGATCTTGATGGGTATCTGGTGTTAGCTGGCCATTAAGTTTTTTTATCTGAAAATGATAAACTAGTTTGGAAGAGACCTCCAGAGGCCATGTAGTCCAACTTCCTGTTCAAAGCCACAGTCTCCTGTCCATCCCTGAGCTGCACTGCTGCACTGATCCCACTATGTTTGTGTCCATCTTGTATGGGGAAGTAGCACCCTAAGAAAGTTCTCTCATAGGCCAAGTGGTGGGGAATAATTACGTCCCCAGGACTGCAAGCTCCTCTTTTGCTGATCAAACCCAGTACGCAGTCGGTTTCATCTGTGCAAAGGCATACTTCCAGCTTGGGTTCAACTTTTTGCCCATCAGGAGCCCCCAGGTTCTGTAATGCTGCTTCTTATCTAGCCAGCACCCAACTGGTATGTGGGGTTATTTCATCTCAGACACGATGGCAAGTCATACAGGGCAGTGGCCTCAGAACAAAGCGCACAGTCCCACAGTGCTCAGCCAGGAAGAGTGGAGAGAGCCTGGGGAGGATAACCAGGCTGAGGTGACCATCCTGTGGTCACCAGACAGGTTCTCAGTGCTGACACAAGTCTGAGGAGAATTAGCAATTCAAGGTCAGGATCAGATCTGGAGACAGTAACCTGGCTCAAAAGGGTGTCCCATGATAGCCAGTAATGTCCAGGACATTGAGCCATGTCTGACGTCAGGCTGAGAAGTCGAGTTTGTAGGTCAGCACCCAGGAAAGGACCTGTATTAACTGGGTGCACAACCAGGCAAGGACAGGGCTGCAACACAGTACAGCAGAGCTCCTACAACTCAGACCAGTATCAGGAGCCCTGGATTAAAAACAACTTTGAAGAGCAGGGAGCCTCTGCGAATGCTTCACCCAAATCTTTTTCACAACAGACTCAACCAAATTTAGACACCTAAGTCATATCAGAGAGCTGTCCTTAAGTGCAGATATTCAAACTAAAAGGAGGGGAGAACACTCTCAGGGCACCGAGACCGCTGAGCACAACGATCTGTGAGGCAGCATATTTGGTTTAAGTGCAAATAATTGCCCAGAGACCTCCTTGAAACTCCTGAGTTTGTGTCTGATGTCATTCCCGGAAAACAATTTGAAAACCTCAGAGCTTATCCTGAGAGTTTATCTGAGAAATAAATCTTTTACAATTCCTTTAATGTTTGTTAAATATCTCATCTACTGGCTATGCTTCAGGGGTGTTTTAATTAGCAAGACAGGTTTTTGCTGCAGTTTTCTTTTTGCCTATGTCTACAGGCAATTTTGAACTAACGTATTATAAGGAAATATACTGAATTTAGATAAAATTCCCAAATCTGTAGGCTTCTCCTTTTCCACTTTACCCTTTAATTTCAAAGTACGATTTGGAAAGTTGAATTAAAGTTTTTCATAACTTAATTGTCTGTCTGTCTTGTATGTTGTGATGATAAATGCAGAATATCCTGATGTATTGGGCTTGTACGGCCAGGTTTTGGTAGTGGGGGGGGTTATAAGGGTGGTTTTTGCAAGAAGTTGATGGAAGCTTCCCCTGTGTCCAGCAGAGCCAGTGCCAGCTGGATCCAGGATGGACCCTGCTGGCCAAGGCTGGGCCGATCAGTAATGGTGATAACAGATTCAACACGAAGGAAAAAAAAAAGCTTTTAAGTTATTACACAGATGTAATTGTGGCCAGAGAAGAGCGGGGTGAGAACGTGTGAGAGGAACAGCCCTGCAGACACCCAGGGCAGGGCAGAAGGAGGGGCAGGAGCTGCTCCAGGCTCTGGAGCTGAGGTTCCCCTGCAGCCCCTGGTGCAGCCCATGGAGAGGCAGCTGTGCCCCTGCAGCCCAGGGAGGNAGAGATGCACCTGCAGCCCCTGCAGGAACACAGGGATGTAGAGATGCACCTGCAGCCCCCGCAGGAGCCCAGGCTGGAGCAGATTTTCTGGTAGAACTTGCTACTCTGTGAGTGATCCTCACTGGAGCAGCCTGTTCTTGGACTGCAGCCATGGAAGTGACCCACGATGGAGCAGTTTGAGGGGTACTGTTGCCTGTGGGATGGACACAAGTTGGAGAAGTTTGCAGAGAGCTTTCTCCCATGGGAGGAACCCCACGCTGGAGCAGGGGAACAGCTCCTGTCCCTGAGCAGCCGGAGAAACCATGTGTGGTGAACTTACCAAACCCTCTATTCCCTGTCTTCCTGTGCAGCTGGGGGAGGAGGTAAAGCTGGGAAGAGAAGGATGAGGGGAAGGTGTTTTTAGGGTCTTATTTTACTTCTCATTATAGTGCTCTGATTTTTTTAGTAATCAATTTAATTAATATCTCTAATTTGAGTCTGTTTTGCCTGTGATGGCATTTGGGAAGGATCCTCCAGATCCTCATCTCAACTCATTAACCTTTGTTATATTTTCTCTCCCCTGTCCAGCTGCAGAGGATAGTGAGAGAGTAGCTTTGGTGGGCGCCTGGCATCCAGCTACACCTGGGAATCAGGCAATTTGCATGATGCAGTGGGATATGAATGATAAGGAACAGTCTGCAGTAGTGTTCAGTGCAGCTGAAAGCCCAAATATTAGCGACAAACCAGAATATACAGTCTCAAAGACTGATTTGTAGCACTGATGATGAGAATACAGGGTTACAGAATAACCCCAAATTTGAACTAGTCAAGAGGTTCTTTTGTTCCTGGTGTGATAGAGAATCCTTTCTAAGCTGAAGCTATTTTAATGTGAATCCTTAAGCCCAGCTATAATCACATAACAAGACTAATTCAAAATAACAATCAACCTAATCTGGTGTTTAGTACAATCAACTAGGAGATTAAGGTTCCAATTTATAAATCACTTGCATATACTACCTACTTCCAGAATCCTTGAAAATTACATGCATGCCGTTTCCAATTCACAAAGGTCTTTAAATCCATGTGTCTCCAGTGTCTCAATGTCTTCCTGTACTAAAGGCAACTTTCAGCTCAGTGTCTCACTCTGTTAATTCAGGCAGTTGAGGCCATTACAGAAATAAAGGAAGCAGAGATGGTGAGGAGAGGAAAATACATAGAAAGTAAGGGAAAATTTTCACTATTATTTGAGAAAATATAAAATGTTTTAAAAAATTTTTTGTTGTTGTTGCACTGACAGGATCCAGAACAGATTGGTGCAATTCCCAGAAGGGAGAAAAATAGGACATCAATTTCGATAAATGACTCAGAAAAATGGATCTCTCAGCTCTCATGATATAACAAAAGTCTTGAGAGCAACTAGAAAACTGCAAAACTTTTTTGTAGTACAACTGTGAAACTCACCCCGAAATAGAAGACATTGCAGTTCTGAACTCTTTCAAGAACTCTAAAACACTTCTCTACAGCTTTCATAAAGCAACTAGAGATGAGTCACATAAAATGATCTTAGCAATGTAAAAGTTAGAGCAGTAAGTATACCATATCAACCGTGGGAAGAACAAAATTGATTTTGGACATGTGTATTTTATCTGCACTCACAGTTCTTGTATTTGGTGCAATCAATGTCAGAAAGAAAAATCAAAAAAACCTGGAATTTATAAGAGTTTATCCTACATACTTTTAACTGGTTTTTTTTTGTTTTTCTTTTTTTTTTTTTTTTTTTTTTTTTAATNTTTTTTTTTTTTTTTTTTTTTACTTTTTAAGTCAAATTCAAAGTCAAGGCCTGTTCTCAAAAGTTCTGGTGAAATACTGACTTTCAATACAAACTTTGAAGCCCTGCCTAATGACCCATATCTTCATAAATTCAGGTCCATGCTTCATCAATTGTTCCTGTTTCTCAGTTCCTGTATTTTATCTAAAATCTACATTGCCTGAAATTGGGGACACAAGATGAGAAGCAGCTAGGACCTTTGTCTTTGCAGTTCTTGTGTGGGAGGGAGTTGAGCCCTACTTTAGCTCTTTAGGAGAGCTGAAAGGGACAGTGGTCTCTAAGGAATTCTCATGTACTTAAAATATTTCAAAAAGATTACTATTCCAATACAATTCTAGTACCCAATCTGCATGAAGATACAGGACTCTATTGGATCACAGAATCATAGAATACCTGGTTGGAAGGGAACTTAAGCATCATCTGATGCAGCCCATCTTGGAAAAAGCAGAGTCCAGGCAGAATGGCCCAGCACCCTGTCTAACCAAACCTTAAAATTGTGCAACACTGGGGAATCCACCACTTACCTGGGGAAATTATTCCAATGGCTGATTGTTCTCCTTGTAAAACAGATTATTGGTTCAGTCCTGCTCAGCTGCAGCCCCCAAAAGGTTTAAATGTCACTTAAAAATAAATTATCACAACAAAGGAAAGGAAAGATTACTGTGAAATGTATTTCATGAGTGGTCAAGTTTGGCTTAGAGCTTAGAACTTCAGGAGATGCCCTTCTGCAAGTGGGCATTAAAAACCACATTCTAACCCTTCTTCTCTTCAGGGAGATGCAGGGTTAATTACAAATTTGTTATGTTGCATTTTTATACCTCACTCTTTCCTAAAATGTTTGAACCTTTTCAGTCTCTCCATTCTTCAGACATACACTTGAGTGCTTTCCACAAGTAAATATTGGTTTATCCCTAAACCAAAATGTCCTATCTGTATATATTTTGCATAAGTGTATGTTGATAGATAAGCTAGCAAGCGTATGCATTGCACATAAGGTATTTCTTGAAGAGGATCTGGGTTTTATAGAGTGTAAAATATGGATATTGCTCTATTTATCTTACTGTAGTTTCGTGGAAAGGTGACAGTGGGTATTAGAATGCCATGCTTCATATACATCCTGAAGCACACTTTTGCCTTCCTTCAAATGGAGCAACCCAATAACCCACCCAAGAGGGGTAAGAGGAAGGTAGCAGCTAATGTATAAAATAAGTCAACCCTTCCAAATGGTGTAAACCAGCTAGCCACTGGCTAGCAGCTTTAAATTCAACTGAATTCACTGGGTGTTGTTTCTTCCACCTTGGATAGGCATCATACAGAAGATGAAGGCATACAAGACCTGCCTTTTAGTGTGTATTTCTTGTCCTACTCATACAGATTTCATTCCTAGAGCTTACAGCAAACTCAAAGTCTTGAACGTATTTCTCTTCTCAACATTGCTGTGAAGAAGCACTGACTGGTGGGACATGTAGATATGAAATGCTGCATAAAGAACCCACAAGAAATCCAAACCAAGAAAAGGAAGAGGAACACTTTCTACGTGGCGGGACATAGGAAGACTTGCAGTAGTTTTTAAATTTTTTTGCTTGTTTCTTTTAAGATGTAGGGCTTTTTTATGTATCCTTTATAAAAATTGAAGTCTTTAATGTAACCTAGCCATGTTAGCTCAGTGTTGTGCTTTAGTTAGGAAAATGCAAATCCTCATCAGCTCTCAGTGAGCTGAGCACTCACTGAGATGTGTCTAGCCTGATTTGAAGAATCAACAGAACAATCTGTGTTTGTCAAGCCAGAAGCCATATCTAATGCAGTAACACATGTATAATCACCCCTTTCTAGTTTTTGAACCATCCACCACAGCAGTAGCACAGGCAGACATAAATATCTGAAATCTCCACATTTATCAATGATAATTATAACACAAATACACAAAGATAAGTTTTGGGTTTATCTGACAACAGTGCAA
Source organism: Ptilonorhynchus violaceus (assembly GCA_013397565.1). Taxonomy (NCBI): domain Eukaryota; kingdom Metazoa; phylum Chordata; class Aves; order Passeriformes; family Ptilonorhynchidae; genus Ptilonorhynchus; species Ptilonorhynchus violaceus. Next base: position 167,911 of record VZRJ01002438.1, read on the forward strand.
CATTTTGGATGGCTTTCATCTCATCTAACTTCAGTGAGTTTCATTATAGACATAGTTGGATTCCAGAGATAAAAGATCTTTTTCAGGAATAATTTAATTGACCCATATTAAAGATCTACTCTGACATAAATTAATTGCATCCTAGCACTAATTTTTCTAGTGACAAACAGCACAGAGTTTTTATAGGTACTTCTGCAATGTCTACACTTATAGAGCTGAATCTCATCCACTGAAACAAAGCATGTAGACAATTTCACCTTCCTCAGCTGTCTCAGTGTGAGCATCTGATCATGTTACTAATTCAGCTGTGAGATTTTTCTCTAATTAACAAGTCTCATTCTATGCTGAAAGGGGAATGCGATATTCTTCAGTGAGATCTGTGCTGCTGCACCCTCAAACACCAGGCAGATCTCATGCAAGCCCCTAAATCACTAACAACTCTCAGTTCTAGTGAATGGCATGTTTTTGTGGGCAGAAGAGAGCCCAGTACAGCTGAATCAGAGAAAGTATGTAAAATGTATTATAAAGTAGGACACTACCAGATTCCTTCACTATGAAGCCAGTCTCTGTTAGAGAACAACTTCTTCTTGCCTCCCTGCCATGGTGTCTTCTCAGTCACTTTTATGTTCCCTTCTGATTAAAATGTTTGATAAATAGAAAACCTGTGTGAAGGCAGCCTTTGCTCTTGCTCAGAACTGATGATTGATTTTGAAGGATCCTCATAAAACCACTTAGAAATTTACCCATCTCAGATTTGACTAGACCTTTCCTTTATTATTTAAATAAAGTAATTATGATCAATAGCCATGGGCAAGATTCCCATCATCCCGAGGACTGTATATTCAGAAAAAAAAAAAAGAAAGGAAAAAAAGAAAAAAAAAGAAATAAGTCACCCTGTCTCAAAGAGTTTGTAAGATATTACAGACAGCAGACAGGCAAGCAAACTGTAAGAAAATGACGAGAGAATAGCAATTTCCATAATTGGCAATATACTTGCAGCCCTTGGGCAGCGTGACTATTGTCATGCTTCCTTATTTATTTATTGGCCTTGAAGACAAGGAAGAAGAATAAAGGAGGATTCAAAACGGGATAAGGAGACAGACTTGTTTCAGAGAAATCCCCAGTAGCAGCGGGCATTGTATTATGAGGTTGTAATACCTGAGACAGTGAATGCTGGCTGAGGCAGTGGGCCCAACCATTACCTTAATCTGGCAACCTACTTTTTGACATGGATACTTAGCCCCCAGAACTAAGAGATCTCTGGCAATAGCCCTCTGAAATGTCAGGAGTGAATGCAATATGCCAGTGGAGAGAAAGCATGTACTGGTGAATCTAAGCAACATATTGGTGAAGTTAGACATATTGGTGAAGTTCAGTTTTCCTACAAACTCACTCAGACACAAGTACGGAGATTTATGCATTTTCCATTTGTCAAGGAGCCATCCATACATTCCAGTGGGCTTGCTTATGATCCTTCTCATGATTCATTATGTTTTCTCCTCATCCTAACTCAGCATCCTTTCTGATTCAGCTACTTGGCCATAACAGCAGGTAGTAATTTCCCTACCTTTCCTGCCCTAATCCTTTCTTAGAAACTACCACTTGTTCATTTCCTTTCTGAAACTCAAAATGCATTTCTTAGAATTGCCAGACATTGTGAAGTTTCACAAAGAGGTAAGCATAAGTATCCAGTCATGCAGCTTTCTACTCCAATTATATGTAGCACATACTAGAGCTGTAAACCAAGTGATCTCTTTCTGACACATTCTTTATTGTTAATGCTTTAAAATAGGTTCAGATTTTCATGTTAGAAGTTCATGAAGTCCAAAAGAAGATTACATTACTCAAATTTAGTCATCCACATATGGGGCACGGTCTCTAAACTTTTGTATAGATACGAGATAAAAGGCAAGTCCATGGCAGATTAACCATAATTTATACAGATTCCTGGAACAGATGAGAACGACTCTCTGGAGGTGCCAGGCATTTCCAGGAACTAGAGGAAGCCCACGGAAAGTGTTTAGATTAGATTCCTAACTTTGAATACCATAAATCTCTTAGCAACTACCTTTAGGTCATTCTTGTACTCTATACACACTGCAAAGACTGGCTGTGATTAAGAAAAACAATTGCACAGAACAGAGTGAAAGGCAAATCTTGTCCCTCTCTGCTTTGCTCTTGTCTGAGTACCAGCCTTGACTGATACAGGAACCAGTTTTTTACTTCCCCAAGCCTTTCCCAACAGAAGTCTTAAGATCATCAGGTCTCTCAGTGTTGCTTCTGTCTCCTGACACTTGTGCCTTGCTGTGTACTGTTGCAAAGGTTTAACTGCCCCTAAGCACATGAAAGGAAAATACAATTGTGCTTGTGTATGTGTGTGCATTACTATTCCTCCAAGGATTGCAACGCTTTAATATTTTTGGATTAACTCATGATCAAACATTGATGAATCATGGTATTTTACTGAAAAGCACAATCCTTAAGTCAACCACCTAATCCAAGAGAAGAAATTAAACTCTAAACCAACATAAACACATTACAAGTCATTAGTGTAATTAAAAAGGAATGTATAATTAAAACATTTGTGTATTTTAGCTCAAATTCATCTGCGGTCGGAAATTTTAATGAACTGTTCATCAAAGAAATCTCTGGAGTCTGAGGATAAGTTTAGCATAACAAGAAATTGAATGTTTTCTTCTCTTCGGCATAGGAAGCTCTGTTCCCACTGGCTTCGAAAACCAAGCTGTCATTGGCTCAAGCAAACTAATAATGATTCTAAATGGTTATGATCGCTTCAATGTTTTAAACTGATGTTATCTTTTTTATCCCTTAAGAATCATGTTTTTCATAATTACTTCTCTTTTGTCCTTTCCTTAAGACAAATGATTTTGTAATTAGTGATGAAGGAACCAGTGATCACTCCAAGACATCTGTCAAGTTGTCATGAAGTATCTGTCCCTGTAGCTATATTTAAACTTTCTGTTTAATAGCCTCTTGCTTTATTTCACCATTACATCTCTGCGGTATCATAAGCAGGATACCCTAATGATCAAGTTCTATAAAACACAGAGCAATTAGATTGTAAGACATATTGCTCCCATGAAAGTCCTTCCTTCTCATAACGTAACTCCCTCTTTTCCCTTCCTTCGCCATCCCCCAGCCCCACAAGTTCACTTGCAGCATTCATTAGCTGTTATTAGACAAGATAACTGTGTCAACAGCCAGCCTGATGTTTGGCCATATTTCTGTCTTTGAATAGTTATTTCGTGTGTCTTTTGAATAAGCCTGGTGGTCTGAAGAACAGCCTCATGAGTAAATTATTATAAAAATACGATTGAGGTTTAGAAGATCTGCATTACCCACTTAGGTGTACAATATTGTTTTTCTAGAGTGACCTTAAACTGTTAGTGATACTCTATTTTCTTTCCCACCCATCCCCAGGGCAGAGATTGTCCCATTTTGAGTGTGTCAAGACCTATGGGAACCCGTCCCTGGCAGAATTCTCCAAGGGATACAGAACTATACAGAGATATTCATAATATTACTGTAATGCACATCAAGGCAAAGCAAGGATATTATTGTGTATTGTAATATTTATTTCACCCTGGGGTATATTTTCAAGTCCTGTATGCCTTAACATAAATCAGCTTCTTTTCCTCTTCCTCATTTTTAGACTCCAGAGTATTACTCTTTGTCTTAAAAATGGTACCTTGCCAGAAATTATTCTCTAATGAGGCAGGAGAAAAATGCCTTTGAATATACCCAAATAAAACAGAGAGATACTGGAACACAGTAATATATTTTAAAATGTAAAAATAAACAATAGTGTGTATACATAGTGACACCAATCAGTGTCATACTAGATAGAGAGATAGGTGGGGACATAAATCAGTTGATCATACAGAAAAGAAAGCATTCTAAGTATATAGGCACTTCTATGCTGTGATGATAACAGAGAGAGGAAATTGTAGACAGAGAGTTGTTTTGTATACTGTTCATCCAAAATGAACTGAACTTTCTAAAACATTTCTTTTATCCTCTCTGTTCTCTCTGGACCTCCGAATACCGAGCTAGAAAATATCTTATTTTACAGTTCTTTGTTGTACACATTGAGAATAAAGTTTTTCAGTGCTTCAGTGTTTCACCAAGTCAGAATATTATATTATTGGAAATAAGGAAACAAATGCATATGATACTTTTGATACAAATTGAATGATTCAACCAACTGGTAATACTACATAGACCTTTTTACATCTAAATGGCTGATGGAAAGTAAGGTGAGATGAACACATATTGAGATATTTTGCTATTGGATACTGCGACCTGGTAAAAGAAAGAGGCTGCACCTATTATTACAAGGACTATTTCAGCCAGAGAATGGGATGGAGAATTAAAGTACTTTTACCATGCTTGTTTACTAATTAACAAGATTGTGCATGAAATGTGAGCAGCACTCCAGGTTGTCATGTTCCACCACAATTTTTCTCCTCCTTGCAGGCATTTTTAGGTGAAATCCTCAGGCCTGTTTCATGCATCAGATCAGGCAAGCTGAACATAATGGATCCTTCAGGCCTTGAATCCACGGGGCAAGTTTCAAAGTCACAAATGTAAATGAGGCACTCAACCCCCATTGATAGTCAAGGAGAACAGGGCACCTCTCTCCCCTTTGTGTCTTTGAAATTTTCCTGCTGTAATCTATGAAGTTTTCTCTATCACCAGCTAAATTTCCATAACCTTCAGCAATGAAATGCACAGACCCTCTGGGTGAATGAACTGTGTAAGCAATTTTTTCAACTTTATTTTCAAGCTCCCATGATGGATCCATTAGTTTCTTCCTGATGCTTGGTTTATTTACATAGAGATCAAACACAGGCATTATTGCAAAAAGAGGAAGGGGGTGGGAGAAGGGAGGGAGAGAATCCAGAGATAATCGAGACAAAAGCATCATGATGAAAGAGGCAAGCTCTTTGGAAACATGAGCTCTAATTTAGCCTCAACAAATCCTTTTGTCTTATCTGGGAAGGCATATATCCAGGCATACACACACTCATATGCACACTTAGACACATATACAAAATGATGCTTATTAAAGTGCTTGATACAACTGATGCAATCAGTCACACAGCAAAAACTGTCAAAGTCAATATTTTCAAGATTTCTCCGGGGAATTCAGGCTGTGCACGAGATGTATGTTTTTCATTAGGGTTTACACCACCATTTGGTGTAATTAATCCTAATGTTTCAATCTTCACATAATAAGCTTATTCAGAAGAATAAAGTATTGCAGAGTAATGGAAAGAAAATCCCCAATAGAAGCTGTTGTTCATTATACATGAAGGAAGGATATATGATTCTTTTAATGGTCATATGTTTTACTTTCTTTTCCATAGTTTTATTCCCACAATTTTCACATCTAAGAAAGATCCAAAGGAGTTAAAGGTGTGACTATTCTAGAACCTGTACAGAAGTGTAATCTGAGACACTCCCCATCCAAGAGGTTGCAGTTTATATAGACAAATTTGCAGTAACAGGGGCGTTACAGTCTATCAGCCTCACAGGACATTTCCTCTCCAGCAGCATAACCCTGCTGAAAAGCTAAACAATACAAATGTCCTGCATATTTAGAATCTGATGTCAAGTTTGTAACTGCTGATGCTTCCAAACATCCATAGTGATGGAAAAAAAAATCAGTCACCTGATTAAATCCTGCTATCTGCAAGTTAATGCAGGTAATGCCTTCAAGGACAGCCACAACACCTTCAGTTAGTTCCTGCAAACATTCCCACTAACTCGAGGCTTCTGTTGCCTTTTTTTCAGTCTTCCACTCAAAGGAAGAACAGGAAAGTTTCCTGCTCCCTTCATGGCCATTCTAATCTGAATGAGGAAATGTGAACCGTTGCTCCTTATATGAGGCAGGGTGTATTTCTAAGTACAGATGTGGACAGGGAAAAAAATATGGACAAGAAAAAAATTAAAAAGATGACATTTTACCTTTTACCAAATCTCAACAGATAGATCTACAGAGTGTAATTCATCCTGGATTTGAGCATAGAAAAGATGAAGGCTTATACCTGAGACACTTATTTGTTTACCGGCAAGAACCAAAGACTTATTTTCTCACAAACTCAACATTTTCAGTAAAAAAAATAGAAGAAGAACATGATAACTAACTTTTTATCTGTTGGTGTCTCTTAAGCTAAGAAATGTTTTCTTTATTGAACTTTGCTAAGTAAAAACAAATATTAAAACATAAGAATAAAAATAATATTATTTTTGGTTTGAATTGTGAATCATCTTGTTGAATCAAAATCTTTCCTTCCAGGCTAAAAAAAAACAAAGAAAAAAAATGAAAAGGGAAAAAAGAAAAAAAAGAAAGAAAAAGTACCTTGTTGGTTTCTTAGTCTTTGTGTTAATTAGGGTCACTTTCATCATCTTTACATGCAGTTTTCTTGTTCCTGGTTTTTTGTTTAATTTTTTTTTTTTTCTTTTCTTCCTATTCTCTGATATGAAAGAGACTGTAGTAATGCTTCAACCAATCCCCAAAGGTCTTTACAGATAATTTCCAGTTGCATTACTGATTTATTTTTGCTTTGACCAGATGGCTCCAAGTTCATGTGACTGTAAGGGAGTGCTTTTGATTACCCTATTTATCTCTCCCAGTGCTCAATTTAAGGGTCAAACCTTGTGTAACACATTTGCCAGATAAACTATTCAGTGCTTCTGCCTTTTGGACACCATACTTCTGACATATGTTCTGTGCTTCATTAAACACAAAAGTTATTAGATTTAATAAATGCTTTTACAAACTTGGTTTGTAACAAAAAACCCAAGTTTAAAATTTATTTATTTTATTCACATGTGGCTAGTGGATTGCTTTGACTTTATCACCTGGAAAAACGGGTGAAATTAAAAGGCATCATCCTGGATGAGACAGAGGAGGGGAAAGCAGAGAGAGGCAGAAGCTCTGATGTTTTTTTGTTCTTTTTTTTTTTTTTTCCCTTGATATAGGTTATAAATGAAAAGCCGAGCAGAATGTTTTTAATGAAACCAATAAAAATGCAAAGGAAGATTTAATGTTTAAAGTAACGATAAATCAAAAGTGACAACTGAAATGCAATATTGTACCATGAGATTGAGGAAATAAATTCATCCATAGGGCAGATGTGCCTGCTGTAAAAAAAAAAAAAAAAGAAATAAAGAAAAGAAAAAGAAAAAGAAAATAAAGAAAAGAGTGATGAAGAAAAAAAAGACAGAAAAAAATATTTTAAAAAGTTTTTATCATTACTGTAATGATCTAAGTCTTATAAAATCAAAATAACCTATAAATGTAGTACTATAAGCTCTACAGAAATATCTCTGACACATCCTTGTGGAAACACACACACATGTGTGTTCACTTATAAGTGTACCCACATATATATATTTATAGGAATAAAATCTAAAGGAACTTAAAAAAATTAAGAATAAAAAGGCTCATAAACATATTCATAACTTATTTCTAGTGTTTTTATGGATAGTAACATGAATAATTACACAAGACAAAGAGTGGCTCTGTACCACTACCTCAGCTGAAACCTTCAAAATGAGAATCAATTAATTGGAGGAAAGACTGTCTTGTAATAGCATTGCCTGGGACTAGGACCCCTGTGATCTGAATCCCAGCTCTGTCATAATCGTGCTGTGTGACCTTGCAGGATCTGCTCTGGCCTAGATTTTTCCTAGCTAAATTTAGGCAATTAACTGAGGTGCCTAAGTTGGGAGCTAAGCAGAGGTGGCTTTCTTACTAGTCAATGTGTGGAAAGAGGTACCCTCCATAATTAATTCAGATTTTATATGGACTAAGTTGTACTTTCAGAGCTGCCTATATTTTCTAACGATTAGGGAAGAATTCTAGAGGATACACATACTGAAACTGGCAAAAAAATTAATTCTGATCCTTGGGTGCAATTCTTACAAAATTATTCAAGCTGAACTGGACTTTGTTCAATAAAATAAGGTAATCTGGAAGAGTTGGAAAGGAGTCTCATGCTTTTCAGTGTGAGTTTTCTCACTTAACTTCTTTTACTTGAAGTAGGAATAGTGATGAGGTGATTTGCACTCAGGGTTGAAAACTGATTTTCCTCATAGCCAGTACAAGCCTTTGCAAATGCTGATTGTCATGGTGCACCTCTGAAAACTGTATTTCACCACTGATAAGCTCCCATATATAGTTCTAGTCCTTTTCAAAAAATGGATTGCAAGGTGTGTTGTTTTCCTCCAAGGACATAAAAGAAATTGAGAGAAGCTCAGACAGGGGGTTTTGCCTTTACCATCCTTGAGCTCTGCCAAAAAAACCTTACCCAGACTTTGACTTTCTGCTTGGGAAGATTAAGCCTCATAGAAATAAAAAAATTTCTGCTCCTGAGCCTCTCTGATATGAAGAAAGGGATGGGAAGGAGATCTGCAGATAACCACTAGGCATGCCAAAATTGTGATTGTCTCTGTTTGCACACATGTGTGTGAAGTTTCTACAAGGGAAAAAGTGTGCAAACCAGTTAGATCATGAGGGAATCAAGGACTGTAAATAAACAGAGAGAAAGAGAAGAAAAAGAGAGATGGAAAGAAGGAAAGAAGGAAAGAAAGAAGGAAAGAAAGAAGGAAAGAAGGAAAGAGAAAGAAGGAAGGAAGAAAGGAAGAAAAGAAGGAAGGAGGAAGGAAGGAAGGAAAGAAGGAAGGAAGGAAGGAAGGAAAGAAAAGAAAGAAAGAGAGAAAGAAAGAAAGAAAAGAAGGAAGGAAAGAAAAAGATTGGGTTATACCTGGCCTTTTATTTTTTAAATAACCTTGTACTCCTTTTCAATTTTCACTTCAGAACTGCTCTCCTCTCTTTTTTCCTCTTTTTTTTTTTTTTACCCCCTTCATTATTTTAATGGCTACATCCTTGCTCTGATGTGTCAATGGTTGTGGAAAATCCTGTGAAGCAAGGGCTTAATGAAATGGCAGCTGGAACAGAGGGATAAAGTTCCTTTGGAGCAGCTTCAAAGGGGAGAGAGGGAGCAGTGTTAGCGAACAGAACAATGGTGCAGGGANAAGCCTCATAAATTCTACATTTAGTCTTTTTCCTTCCCTTCCCTTCCCTTCAGAAACCTTCCCTTCCCAAACCTTCCCTTCCCAAACCTTCCCAAACCTTCCCTTCCCAAACCTTCCCTTCCCTTCCCTCCAACTCCATTTCAGGTTTTATAGTATTTCCCCAATTAATTTTCGTTCATCATTTTCAGAGTTATTTTTCTTGTTATATAATTGTTATAGATGCTATTTCTGTTGGGTATATTATTTAAATGGAAATTGCGGCCATATTAGTGAATGAAGACAAGCCCAAAACTGTACAAATAACAGAGATATCAGTAGTCTGAGCTATATTGAGAAAAAAAAGATGACACACACCCCCCAAAACCACTTATGTCAGTCCAGCTGTGAGGATGTCATTAAAAAAAGACAGAAACAGGGTTACTGTTATGCAACGAGACAGAAACCTCATCCTTCCACAATGCTGAAGGCAGTGTTTCCAATCACAGAGCATCAGCCTGTGCTGAATCTCATACCTACAACACAAAAGCTTTGATCCCCACCACTTGAGTTAACTCTGCTAAGAGGAAACAATAGCAGACTATAGTCTTCAAAGTGGAGTAGTCATAGTCATTAAAATGTGGTCCTGACCTGCGCCTTGCAGAGCCACTCAGTGTGCAGAAATATTTCTAAGATATTTCTAAACCTCCATAAAATATTTATATTGCAAGGTTTATTAACAATGTATTCAGAAATCTCAGAGGTTTCAGCTACATTACATCTATAAATGATCTGGGGAGCCAATTAAATGCGGTTATTGTAAAAATATTACAATATTGTAGAAAACCCACAGTCCTGGCATACTACTCTTACTGGTCTAAAACCTGGAATGACACAAACAGAAGATAGATATTGTATGTGTTGTTCATAGGACTGTGTTGCAGAACATTTAACTTATTTCATGAATACTTGGCAATCCCTTTAATTAAGGCATACAGGCAGGGAACCTTTACAGCAGCCTTGCTTTAGACTGGACTTTAGAAACTTTCCAGTACCAACTCTTATAACAGACTTGAGTTATCAAGATCAATCTCTTGTTTCAAGTTCAATTAAGAACAAGCATGAGCTTGTCTTCAGACTTATTTATTCCTAATATTGCCACTGCCTGGACATCTGCCTAGGCAAAGACCAGATGTGAGCTATCACCCCTGTGTTGGCAGGGCACAGAAATGCCTGCTGCTCTATCTGGTGTTCTGGTGAGCATGGATTAAGTCAAGACACATCTGACTCCAGGCTTTTTTTTCTGTGTGCAGCAAAGACATTCTACAGTGGAGTTACCTATTTTTTATATCTACAAAGTAGATGAATACTGTAATTTAGCTAAGCCAGCTTCACGGTTAGCAGAGAGAGAAAAGAGATTTACCCTTCTAATTTGCTGTTGGCCAGTAAACATCTTAAGGATGGGTGTGGTGTATAAATGCTTATTTCCCTTCCTTGCCTTTCATGGGAACTCAAATGGCAATGTCTATGCTGCAACTGTTTACATTTAATTTGAAGCCTCCTGACCCTTATGCCACTTCTGATAGGGTTTGTCTTTCCCCTTCTGTCTGCTCAAAAGTTTAGCCCTAGGAAGAAGAGGTTTGTTTACCTCCATTTGTTTTGGGGCCAAGAAGTTTAGCTGCTCACTGTTACTGTCTGTGTCTTGCTGGGAGGTGGCATTTCTTTCATGGATGCGTGCAATGTCTGGAATCGAAATCTAGTTGAAGGTTTCTTTTCTTTATTTCTTTTCCCCATCCCTCCCTCCCAGCCTTACTTTTCTTGCCTTCCTTTCATGGACAAAGGTAAGCGTGAATTTATCCTTGTCATGCGTGACAAGATTTCATTTTTTACTCTGCAGGTGGTAAGGATGGAGGTTGAAATGATGATGCAGCTTCTCTTCACCTCAGTCAGGAACAGGCTGCCTGCAATCCACACATTCAACGTTTCTTTCTTCGTACTTTTTTTCTGAGCAAGTGCTGTATTAGGGGAAAGAATCAGAGAAGCAACAAAAAAAAGGTATATATTCTTTCTCCTCCAGTGACTCTAAACATTCTTAATGGAGATCTTTTTGTGCTGGACTATTCACACATGGTTAAAGTATACATAGGGATCAGTTAGAGCAGCTAACAAAATTTATTTACATATAGAATGCATATAAAAAGGAATTTATAAAAGAGGTAAGGACTGTTACGTGATATAAAGAAGAGAAATTGTACTTAAGAACCTGCAGTAAACTTTGTCTGGTTTAGATGGCTTTTATCAACTTCATAAACTGAAAGACAAAGCTATGAGCAGGATGCTGGTGGTTTGAAACCTTTTAGTCTTTGACATGTAGCAATTCTCTGGCAGCTTTTCTTCATGCACTCAACAGGAATGCTACTCTAAATTGACTGGAAACCAGTTGTGGGACCTGTTCTATGTCTTTTAGGCTTTAACCTGCTTGTAAAAATGATGATAAAAAGAGAACTTCCACAATTTTCCAGACAGGAAGCTGAGGTAATTATGAATTTTAGGCTTGGACTCATTGTAGCTGTTTTAGTTGGAAGCCTGTGGTCCCCTGGAAATACTTGTCTCTTGCTACTGACAGTTGCAGGAACCTAAGACAACGATGATTCCTATTTCAGCATTTTATTATAGCATTTGAAAAGTGAGGAAAATAAACTAGTTTGTGCTGAGATTTATGCAGAGTTTGAGTTAGAGCCAGGAATTTAATTGGGATTTGAGCCACAAGGGCAAGCTCCCTTCCTGTTTCCATGCTGCAAAACACAATTATAATAATAATAATAAAAAATCCCAGAAAACTCACCTATAGGAGATGAAAAGTTAGTAATTCACTGTCTTAGTCTTCCAATTTAAAAGCCAGACTGGATAAGAAAAAGGCTGGTTGTTTACAACTCGTCCTTAGGCACACTGAGGTATTAAATAGTAGGGACACTGGGTGTTTGTGCCAGTTGGCTTTGGTGCCAGAAAAAGGATTTTTGGCACATTCATCTGCTAGCGTAAACGTAGTGTCAGTTGATTGTTTAGAGCTCTCCCATGCTTTTAATGAAAAGCTTCTATGATATCTTTCCACCTGTTCCACTGCAAAGCAGTGACACCATAACTGAAAAACACACAGCTCTTCTGTTTCTTCAGAGGAAAAGAAATAATTAACTGCTCCTGAGAGCATGCAGGTTAGTTACTTTTCCATGTTGGCTTGCAGACTATTTAAGAGACAAGTGTAAATGTAAGATCCTATTCCATGCCCAAATCCTTGGTTATGGAGAAGAGCAGCAGTGTTTAAAATCCTGACTTTAACAATCTCAGAAGGTCTTACAAACCCCTGTAGACCTGTTATCTTCAAGACTGTATGTATCTTGGTTAACCTTGGTCTGTAAATTAAGGATAATTACCTCCTGCTATTCAGACTTCTCATGTCTGCAAATACCTGGAACCTGAGACTGACACATACAGAAGTGTTGCAAAGCCAAATTAAAAGACATAGGCCCATGGCAAACAGCATGAGGAGGGTGGAGGCAGGGCAAAGGAAATAAAAATCATAAAATACATCAGATCATAAATGAGGGAGCAAGTCTGTCATCATGACTTTAAAAGTGGAGGATTGTAAGATACATCCTCATTAAATGTTTCTGTAGCTATTAATAAACATGTTGTAGTATTCTGAGGTTTTTCCTCATCCAACTCAGTCCAGCAGTTCAGTGTTTTCCATCTACCATGAGGGAGACTGGAGAGACTGGATTTGTGAAATGAGTTTTAAAGAATATACACTTAAAATATACAATAAAAGGGCTTTGGAACAGTTTATATCCAGAAAAATTATAAGAGTCAAATGCTCTGCAGCATATTGCCTTTCCACTGATTCACCCTATCCCCTTCTTTGCCTCTCATGCTTGTTAAAAGAAGAATTACTCTTTAGCTGAAAGGCAGGTCTGAGCCCTCCTTCAGCATTAACTCTACAACAGAGAAGGGGGAGGAAGTTGAATCTTGAAAAGGGCTGAAGCCTGAGTATTTTCACACACTGCTTCTTTACTTTTGCTGTTCTCGTCACAGAATCATTAAGGCTGGAAAAGACCTCTAAGATCATCAAGTCCAGCACTGCCAAGGCTACCACTAAGCCATGCCCCTAAGTGCCACATGCACATGCCTTGTGAACACTTCCAGGGACAATAATTCCAGCACATCCCTGGGCAACCTGTTCCACTGCTTGAACACCCTCTCAGAGATGCAATCTTTACTAATATCGAATCTAAACAACCCTTGCAAAAATTGAAGCAATTTTCTCTCATCCGGTCATTTGTTACTTGGGAGCAGAGACCGACCCCCACCTGGCTCCACCCTCCTTTCAGGGTAGAGGGTAATAAGGCCTCCTCTGAGCTTCCTTTTCCCCAGGCTAAACATCCCCAGCTCCCTCAGCTGCTCCTCATCAGACTTGTGCTCCCGACCCTTTCCCACCTCTGTTCCCTTCTCTGGATGTGCTCCAGCCCCTCAAGGTCCTTCTTGTCAGGAGGGGCCCAAAATTCAACACAGGGTTCAAGGTGTGGCCCCAGCAGTGCCCAGAACAGGGTCATAGTCACTGTCCTGGTCCTGCTGGCCACACCACTGCTGACACAGGCCAGGTGCCTTTGGCCTTCCTGACCACCTGGGCACACCCCAGCTCGTGTTCCGCTGCTCCTGATCAGCATGCAAAGGTCCTTTTCTGCTGGGCAGCTTTCCAGGCACTCTGCCTCCAGCCTGGAACACTGTGTGGGGTTCTTGTGACCAGGGGCAGGACCTGGCACTCAGCCTTGTTGAACCTCATGCAATCGGTCTAGTTTGTCCAGATCCCTCTGCAGAGCCTTCCTGCCCTCCAGCAGATCAACACTCCCACCCAACTTCGTTTCCTCTGCAAATTGACTGAGGGTGCCCTCAATCCGCTCATTCAGATCCTCAATAAAGATATTAAACAGGGCTGGCCCCAGTACTGAGCCCTGGGGAACACCACTGGTGACTGCCCCCCAGCTGGATGTAACTCCATCCTCCAGCACTCTCCGGGCCTGGCCATCCAGCCAGTTTGTCACCCAGCATCCACGGCATGCAAAAACTGAGTTGAATACGTAAAAATAAAGGTGTGGGATTTAACCGAGGTTTGGTTCAAGCTCCTGAACACTGGGAATGGTCAGAGGCAGATTTTATTTCTATGTTATTCCCATTTCCTCTCAGCTTCATAAAACTTGGATAGCTTTTCTGTGTCTGAGAGGGATTTCACTGGCAGCATGTAAGACATTTGCTGTACACTTAGCTGTGCACTTCTCAGACTGCCACTAATATTTAATTTATGCCTTCAAAACACTGATGACGCTGTGAAACTAAGAATAGATCTCTCATATGGAGAAGCTGCATGTCACATGTTAAATGGAAACGTCAGAAGAAACTTAAAGGGTATATGAGAAAATATCCTGTCTAATAAAATCTCAAGACACTTAAAAAAATTATATTTAAAAAAAAATCCAAACCCAAGCAACTAACCATAACACACACACCTGCAAAACCCACTTCAAAGTATAGTGTATATTTCTGATAAATTGTTGCAAGCCTTTCAGTAGAATTTTCATATTGAATTTTGATAGAGACTTACAGATTTTGCCCTATTTTACTGTATAACTCTCAAAGCAATTTTTTTCATAGAATTATAAAGTTATTTGTGTTGGAAGAGACCCTAAATATCATCTAGTGCAAATCCCTTACCATGGGCAGGGACATCTTTTATTAGATTGGTTGATGTCATAGACTGACTTGAGGAAAACAGATTACCTCAATATTAAATTCCCAGAGGGAAGTAATCTAAAATGTGAAATGTGCTTTAGCTACAACTCTGTCAGTCTCACCAAGACCTTGGATAGGCAATGGTCTCAAGGGATTCAGGATCTGACTCTGAATCCTTGGACATAAATGACTCAAAGTCTTCAACAAACACGCACGTGGAACAGATTACAAAAAGTACACAGTGCTGGCCCATATATAACGCACAAGATGTTTTTGAAATTAGAACTGTAGACAGGGTTATAATAGTGAGCTTTGTTTGTTTTACACAAATGTTATTAATTTCTTTATTATTTAAACATCAAACACAAGAGAAATTTCTGAAAAAAACCAAGGTTGTGAAAGGTGCCAGTCATGCAGGTATAAGTAAAAAAAATCCAGCATGTAGGATGTCATTATTGAGTGGTTAATTAATACAAATTATGCTGCTTTACTTGACCAGTGGTTGGTTTGTTTTTTTTTTTTACATACAGTCTTTGCATATTCAGTTGTCATTATTTTCTACTTTAGCAACATGGAACAGAGACAGGCATGAACCTCCTGAGTAAAGAAAGTCAGTCTTCTATGCCGACAGAGATGGTGTAGGGTAATTTATAATTATATGTTTAAATTTACTGACGTCTTCACTGAAAAGGTGTGTTCTTCACCATCCCTCCTCACTAGAAGGCTCTTCTGAAACTTCACTGCTCCAGCAATTTACAATCTTCTTCATTTTATTTTTAGCTTAAATTTGTTCATAGTCAACCCACTCTATTTATTCTTATGCCAACACTAGTGTTAGGTTAAATAGCTCATGTCTCTGCTTGGCAAATTCTCCCTTCATTTATTTATAGACAACCATCATATCCTTCTAAGTCTTCATTTTTCTTGGGTAAACAAACCTTATTTTCTCATATCCTCTCCGGTGACAGGCTTTCTGCTGTTTTGATCACCCTAATAGACCTGTTCCACACTTGGGCCAGCTTCAGCTCATTTTCCTTTAGAAATCTTGTCTTTTACGTTCTCTAATTAATCTTACAGACCTTGAGATGCTTATTCATGTCGTTATTTTTTCAATCCACCTCTACCTATTGTCGTTATTCCTCTCACACCCTAACGCCTGTACTAAGGAGATGGATTCTTGATTTGTTTTAGACCGTATTCCAGACCTTCTCTTCATTCAAGATCCTGATCTCTTCAGTGCAGCTAGCTTCTCTTCATTCATCAGAAACTACCCTGTAGAAATTTAAACCTCAGTTTATTTAGGCTCTGATTTAACTTCAGTTGAATCAGTTTGCATTCAGATGATTCAGGTTTTATTTATTTCTTCACTACCACATTTATAATACTCTGATTTCATGTAAATTAAACATCTTTACAAGTTCTTCAAAGGGATAAAACAAGGAAAACCTCAGGACAGTCTGTATATAGCTGTCTCCAAGAAGAGCAAAAGTAAATTGTATTATCCTTATGACATGACAATTCAAATCATTAGGAGAAAGCATTTCTCGACCACACTTACATGTCGTGAACCCAATCACCAGTGCCAGTTTATCCCAAGATGTTGGTAAATTATTTTTATAACTTAAAAGATGTTACAAAATATAAACAGTGGCTAAAAAAAATTAACTAGAAATTAATTTGCTGTGATGTTGATTGGCAAACTACAAACACGATTTTGATCCCTGGGCTTTGAAGTGCCCAAGTTTCCTACAAAATAGTGAACTGTAGAATCAATCTGCCTGACAACAAAAGGAGCTCAGCACTTGCCAGAGGTGGTTATAGCTTCCCAAATGAAATATTTCGTGTCTAATATAAAAATGGAATGATTCCATTCCCTGTTATCCTTTGTTCCCCACTGCCATATTCCAAGGTGCAAATGTAAAATGACTCCAGGAACTTATTTTATCTATGCTTCTGGATTCCATGTCATGCTTAACTACTTAGGTGCAACATGCAGACACAAGGAACTAAAATAGCAAAAGCACATTGTGTAAATATTTATGGGCTTGAGTTTCAAAATGAAACATCTGGGATTCTTTGGGTTTTTTGTTTTTGGTTTTTTTTTTTCTCTTTGACACTACTTTTCAAAAAGAAAAAGAACAACAACAACAAAAAAACTAGAAGAAAAAGCCCAGATACTCTTCTGTTTAAATATAAATGCTGACTTTCCAAAGAAAGAGAAAAAGCAAGAAAGAAGAGTGAGGGGCATTGACACCCTCAGGGAAAATTTCATCTCAAGAGAACTGACCTTTCAGAGAAAGCAAATTAAATTATCTTTCTCATCTTTTACTAGTGCTGTGACATCATTAAAATTCACGTTATATACCAGCATGCTTTCTTTTGTATTCATAACCTTAAACCAAAATTAATCAGTTGTCACATAGAGTTAACATATTTGTTAATGGTGCCCAAGCCGAAATATGCATTGTCTCAAGATAGCGAACCTTACTGTAAAATAGCACAAACATTGTAGGGCTGTCTTCCTCACCTTGTATCAATCTTTGGAAAATCAAGGCAGAACATGTTGGGCTGGGGATGAAAGAGTTCCTGCATGAAGATAAAAACATAAGTGGGTTAAAAAGTGTTTAATAAATAGGGTCCCCTGACGCAGCGAGGCGCTACCACTCGTGTAATATTGGGGGAAGGAAAGGCTGAGAACAGTAACCTCTGGAGACCTGCTGCCATCTTTACCAGGGGTCCTTTTATCTCTCTGCTTGGGTCATTGAATGCCGTGTTCTCCCAGCTGTTACTGCTATATTTGCTATGGACCATCTCCATAACCCCCTATTTGGGAGCTAAGTTTAGGCTTTGGATTTCTGAAAGAATAGGATGCTGGAGTTGGTGAAACAATCCTACTGCCTCAGGTGCTCAGTCTGTTCATTCAGTCAGTGGGGAGAACTGAACACTGTGACTATGAGTGAGAAAGGCTATTTGAAAATTCAGAGGGAAAAAATACAAAAGAAGAAGGAACAAGAAAAGAAAAATTCAACTGCCTTTCAATAGAAAACCCTATAAGAATTCCTGTTCTCTTTTCAGTACTAGTCTGTCAAAAATTGAAAAAAAAAAAAAGGACAAAAGGATTTTTTTTGTTTGTTTGGTTTTGTTTTGTTTTGGATATATATGTATATGTGAGAAAAATATACAGGCAGAAAGGCAGGTGGATGAAGAAACCATACTCTGTATTTCAGGTAGGATTCTGCTACAGTGCATGAGCATTTCAACCTGTAAGTTTTGTGGAAATTATTTTATATATCCATATAGCACCTTAGTAAAAACATAATAACACCATAGAGTCAAAATATATCACCATGGAAAAGTAATGGAGGGAGACCTTAAAAGTTTTCCCAGAGTAATAACACATGTCATTAAAGAGCTCAGAACTGGGTTAATGCACCCACATGTCCAGATGCCTTTCTTTATAACACTGCAAATAAGAAAGTAATCCTTACAATATAAACTTGACTTCTTCCTGAATAAGATATTTATTTGTTTTTGTAGAACAGTCTATGCCCATTTATGTTAGGAAAATATATTTCTTTTTTAGTATAAAGTAAGAGATAATATATAATATATGTCCTATTGATTTTATATCCTTTTTAAAAAAAAAAAAAAAAAATTCAAATATTAAATACTTCAATGTATGCTGTTTGGACTGTCTTAAGGCCAGACCTTTTTCCTTTATATATTTGCAAAAATCGTTCAACTAAAATGGCAACAAAGATTTTACTGTGAGGAAAAAATAATAATGTCAAATCCTTGTACAACATGAGAAGATGTTCAAAGCCAGGCAGATTCTGAAGGTATTTCGCTTGAGAAAGAGAACATGGTTTTTGGTATGTTCTGTACGTCCTTTGAAAATCAAGGTATTTGAAAGTGTCACAAAAAATCCACTTTCCCAAATCACCTCTCAGTAATCACTGCCATTGATTCAAAATAACATCTAAAAACTGGGGTACAGGAACAAAGCTGAGGGAGAAGGATGAGACTGATAAGCTAGTCAGGCTATATTCAGTTCCAAGAAAAAGATAAATCATACAACATTTAACAATTTGTAAAAGCCTGGCAGTCATGGAAGTGTTATACAACCACCTGAGTGGATTTGCCAGGAACAGTTCATTTAGTTCCCACCAGTACTAGTTCGATGAGTTCTGTAAGAAGAGGAGTACCAGGAAAGAATGAATAGTTGACAAGTACGAGTACAGTTCAGATATCACTACTTTTGTTCGTTGTGTGCTGCCTCTTGTCCTGTCCCTGTGTACTGCTGAGAAGAGTCTGTCTTGTTCACTCCTTCAGATCGGATATTTATACCTACATGCAAGATCCCCCATGAGACTTCTCCAGGCTGAACAGTCCCAGCTGCCTCAGCCTCTTTTGGTAGGACAGATGTTCCAGCTCTTTATTTGTGTCTGTGGCCCTTTGCTGGACACTCTCTATTATGTCCATGTCCCTCTTTACTGGGGAGCCCATTGCTGGGTACCAAAATCCAGGAGCATCCCACCAGTGCTGACTGAAAGGGAAGGATTGTCTCCCTTGCCTGCTTGCAAGGCTCTGTTTAACGCAGCTCAGGTGGCTGCTGGCCTTTGCTCCAAAGGCATGTTGCTGGTTAATGGTCAGTTTGGTGCCACCATGACCATCAGGGCCTTCTCTGCTAGTTATTCCCCAGAGTGCACTCTTACATATATGGGGTTATTCCTTCTCAGGTGTAGGGAGAAGAGAAACGATCAGCCAAGAAGGATCAGTGGATTGAAGAAGGCAGAGTCAGCTACATAAATATTGCATAGACAACAATGAAATATGTGATTTTCTCAATCATAAGAGAGGGATATGACTTTACAGTCAGTTGAGTTGCAGGAAAAAAAAATCGGGAAACTTTATATTATGATATGGGCATTACATATGGAAAAGAGCATTGCAAAGAAGAATGAACTTATCCCTCAACCTTACAACTTAGTGTTGCTATGTTATGATATCCATTGCTTTCAATTTTTAGGGGTTTTTTAAATGAATGAGTTGAAATAAATTCTTTGTCTATGTACAGATAATAGAGATAGACAATGGAAATGGCCTCAAGGTAAAAATGGAATAAGGAAGAGGATTATTTTTCACTGTATAAAATAAAGATTGGGCTTAAAATCTCAGCAAGAAAATTCACTCTAGAAATCACACAAGCTTTTCCAATGGAAAGGGGAGTGAAGAATTAAAATCAGTTTCTGGGAAAGCTGTGGAGACATCATGGCTGAATTGTTCTTTAAGAGTTATTTGAACAGCCTCCTGTTAAAAAGATGAAGGCAGAGCTGATCCTACCATAGGACAAGCAGATGAGTTAGATGATATCTTGTGATCCTGTACAGCCACATTTTGATATGATTCTAAGATTATATTACATATGAAAACACATGTCCTTAAAGATAAGTGTAGGTGTGAAGTTCTGCAGGCTCAAGATTATAATATCTAAAGAAATAGGGAATATTGGAAGAGAAATAATCTGAAATCTTAGATGGATAGTCTTCCACATCAACAATCCTGTAAACATTTGCTTATTTGAATCAATCTCACATCACTGAAATCAAATTATTTAAATTATTCAGGATCTAAATGTGCTAAAATCCATGTGGGTCCTGTTTGCAGTTAGTTTATGCCTATTAGGCGCTCCAGCCAGCAATAAAGAAGAAAGCATCTGGGTACTTGCCAGCTAGAGAATGGCATTGTGTTCACACATCAAAAGCAATAGAAATAAGGCTTCATGTTTATGTGTTCACGTTTGCATGACAAGACCTTTTTCCTCCCTTTTTATTTAGAGCTATAGCTCTGAAGATTCCTTTGAAGAGAAAGGAAAAAAGGCTCCTTAAGATAAAAATATTGATGATTAATTTAACCCCTTAAGCTAAAAGTAATCATGTCTAGATCAACCTCTACTGAATCTTGAGCTACATTTATCTTAACAGAACCTATGAAGAAAGGGGATACAGAACCCAGCTATCCAGTGAGACCTTTGTTCTCAAGGTGCATGTATAATGCACTGGCAAAAACCAGGCTTCCACTGCAAAAGGTTTTGAATAATAATAATAATGAACATATTTTTCCCATATGCTTTTTTACTCAGTAAATTCATATTCTAGGATAACTGGAAAGTGACTTTGCTGTTGATTTATTTATCGTCCTCCCTCTCTTCTCTGTCTCTTCCACAAACCTGCACAATACACTGATGCTTACCACTCCAGTTCCCATTTTATGGACAGGGAAGAAACTGTGGTTATATGTAAACTGGCTCAGCATTGCATGTGTGTGATTTTAAACATGAGAATAGTTG
Organism: Ptilonorhynchus violaceus; assembly: GCA_013397565.1. Taxonomy (NCBI): domain Eukaryota; kingdom Metazoa; phylum Chordata; class Aves; order Passeriformes; family Ptilonorhynchidae; genus Ptilonorhynchus; species Ptilonorhynchus violaceus. The sequence goes on from VZRJ01002438.1 coordinate 189,083, forward strand.
TAACACAGTAATAAGTACTATTCGAACACCTCTAAATTAAACCTTCTTTTTTTTTTTTTTTTTTGTTGAATGGGGTCAATTGTTTCTGGGCCCTTTTAAGGATTTGTCAATCTTTCAGGGACAAAGAAACCCCAAAACACAAAACACAACCTCCCCTCAACAAATTAACAGAGGCAGGTTTCTGCCCCACAGCATGTCCTCTCTTCTGGAAAATCCTCGTTAGTACAAATACATATACCAATACACATACATTAAATTATATTGTTTGTATAGCTTGCTTTCAACTCCAGGCAAACAGGTTCAGGGCACCCAGCTGTCTGCTGATCTGTGATGGAGACCCACAAGCTGTGGAAATCTTGGACAGGTCTGGAAGACTGTCATTGCACTAGTGAAGGTCTCCTGCTGCCAGTGTTGGAGTTTACTCCCACGGGTTCCCAAAAAGATCCAGAATCATGCCATGCTATTGCCCAGAATACACAGATAAATTCTCCCAGTGCAGTGCATTCTGTTATTGTGATCCACAGTGGGGAAATGCTGCTGCCCTGTGCTTTTAAGAGATCTATCATAAAGAGAGCTCTGATCTTGACAAAGTTCCTAGTTTTGACATTGATAAGAAAAATTATAATCATAATAATTGCAAAATTACAGTAATGATAACAATAATAGCAATAAGAACAGCAGTGGTGATTTAGTGTGGTGATTTATCTCTGATGATGAGGGTAATAATAATAAGAGCTAGTTCTCTGTGAAAAATTCTGTACAAAATGCATGCTTCACAATTGCATCTTTTGTTAGGCTTGAAAATCTACTGGCAGTACCCCACCCAAATATGGTTTTAAAGTGTATATTGACTTCACTGAATAAAAGTGAATAAATAAATAAATGAACATGTTTGAACTCAGACTTATATGAAATTTAACTGGCCTTCTCGGCCTGTGTTCTTGATAGGCATGCAAAAACCATGACAGTGTTAATGGAATGTTAATATATTCTTAAAATGCTGAGAGAGTTGCCTTTGAAGTGATTTGAAATTAAACAAAAAAAAAAGGGGGGGGGGGGGGGGGAAGGAAAAAAAAGAGAACAGAGGAGCGAAGGAAAAGGAGAGAGAAAAAGAAATATATAGAGAGAGAAGCAGTTTGATTGTGGGTTTTCAGATATTCCCTAAGGGGAAGGACAGAAGGACTACGAAACAGCTCTTTCCCTTTATCATGCAAGCAATTACTGGCAATTTGTTCTGGCCAGTAAAACTTCTGATATTATCATGGTTGCTGAGTAATTTATCATCAAAGTTTAATGTGAAAACAGGTGACTGTGTAATCACCAATCTAGGAACAGAAATAGAATCGTTATTATTTCTGCCTGAAGAGAGGGGTTCTTTTTTTTTTCCTTTTTTTTTTTTTTTCCTTTCTGTCAATTGACTTAACGGCCAAAAGGCTGTTCATCACATCACCATGAATTATAAAACCTCTATTAAATATTCATAAAAGTTTTGAAATGAATGTGTGATAGAGATGAAAGCCAGGCTAATTTAAATACCTACCAGACCTGTCTTAATTACAGAGGTAAAATGAGATATAAAAATTATAGCAGCAAGGAAAGGGAAAAAAAAAGTTGAAACAGTTCATTCCATACATTATGTGCATCTTCTTTTTAACCAGTGATGTGTAATTTGTACACAAGCTGAAGTATATAAGTCTATTGAAATAAATAACTTTTTAAGTTTTGTGTTGTTTATACTGATGGGATATTTTTGGGTCTGTGGGAAGTGACACTTAAATGCAAACTGGTTTCTTGGTATGTGTTTCTGTGAGTATGTGTGGGCATGTGTAAGGAAATTGTTCAATTAACTTTAAAACGATAAAAACAAAACCGTCACGAGTGTCTGCAGGTGTGAGCCTGAAACACAGTGAGTTGGGAAAAGTTGAAATGTTCAAATTCTCCCTCTGATAAATAACTATATACTTTTTCAGTCTCCCAGCCCCTATTGGATAGTATGTGGGATGTTTGAAGAATGGAGTAGACGAGTCCAGGCTTAATTATGTCTGACATCCTTAGGCAGAGCACCAGGGAGGTGTTTGTATAAATACACATCGTGGGATGCAGAATCAGGCCTTTGCTTTGCAACACAGCTTGTCAGCTGCACATACCTAGGACAAAAACGACGCTCTAAATAAACAAATCCCAGACTCACAGGGGAGTGTGCACTGCAGAACAGCCCAGCCAGCCTGGGATGTCGTAGTTGTGACTCCTTTCATTTGGATTTAGACTGTCATCGAATTGATGATAAATCTTATATCGGGCATCCAAAGTTTTCCTCTGTGGAGAAACCAGACTTTCTAGTGCATGATTTATCTCATCCTCATCTCAAATAATTGCTAATTAGGTGTACGTGATATTTTTTTAGAGGATTGACCTGGATCTTGGGTTTCGTTGTAGCAAATATGTGAAGTTAGATTCGAAACCCTTGTCATAGCTGCAGTGCAGCATGATGTGTCTTTGAAAGCTGCAGTCTGGCAACAAAAGGAAAGTCCAAAGATGGAGCATGTAAAAAAAAAAAAATCTGCCTAACTGGTATTTGTATGAATATTTGACTTTGAGATATTTTGATGAAAGAGCAAGTTGACATAGTTTGAAACAAGACATTGTGGCATTTTTCATTTAAAAAAAAAAACCCTTATATATGATAGCATATATTTAAGACCACTCTTGGGGAGGTAGCTAGACTTCTCAAATATATTCCAACCGTTTTCCTGTGTCACTAGTTTTGCAAGTAGTAGTAGGAGTACTGCTACTATCACTGCCACTATGTTCTATCATTACCACTACTATTAAACTGCTGTTACTCCTTTTACATCACAATATTAGTTCATTTTCCTAGTATGGAGAAATCATCATGTCCTATAAATTAAGCATTCACTTAATAAATGTTCTGGCTACCGGTGGACTCAGTTATTCATGTAGCATTTTCCCAAGCCACAACTCATGATAGAGGAATTCAGCACAGTGCAAAAAGAAAGCCAAACTTCAAATCCTTTGAGAAGCAAAATTCAGCAGAAAAAGACAGCTGAAAGTTTGTGTTCATAGTTATCTTATCTAGGACATGCAATCTATTTAGACAGATTTGACTTATTTTACTTCATTATTCCCCATGTCTCTATGATCGACAGATTAAGTTTGTCTAATAGCAGGACTTGAGTTGATTTCATAATTAGCATAGTTTTTTGTCTCCAAAAATTCTTTGTTAGAAAGGACTGATATGAAAGAACTGAGGTTTATAAAGAAAAGGGGAGGAAAGCTTTGCTGACATCCTAATAATTACAAATTTGGACTTCCATCAAGCTAAATAAGAAAGTCCAGCCTGCTTTGATTCCATGGAAAATTAACTGGATCACTTGAATGAAATGCAGCCTTTATTTTTGTACATCACTGTCTTGTTTCCTTCTATGAAGAGTTTTGAAATACTCTTACAAGATCATGGAGCTGGCAGAACAGTTCAGATAAAAAAAAAAAGTCGTGTTCAGAGTTCTCAGTCAATATTCGAAGTAATTTTGAGCTAGTCTCAAATGTAAAGCAAAGCTGTCTCACCTGTTTGCTATAATTTATTTTAGTTTACTTCTTTACTTGGTTCTGACTGGTCCCATGAGACTTTTAGTCTTATTCCTAGTGTAGAGGCAGGTCAGGTAAGAGCCTGAATAAATGGCCATCAGCCGAAAATAACTGCTGCATTGATTCTCTGGAGGGGACTGCAAAAATATCCCTGGACAAGTTTTTAGAGTATTTGCATTCTGCTTCTGACTATCAGAAAACTTGGGCTAAGGGCTACTGACTGACTAAACTGATCTTCGGTCCCAATTTAGCAGACACTAAACAAGAACTTTGTATATAAAGTTTGGTAAAGACAGTTTTCATGCAAACACATTCTGACCACAGCTCACTACATGTAGCATCTTTCTAATGTAATTTCAATTTTGAGACCTATAAGTTTTGACCAAGTACCATGACTGTTCAGAAATACAGGTAATGAAGTCTCAGGACCCAGTCTGCCACATGTGGTCCTGTCTTGTCTTGTTCAGTCAACACTGAATGTTGTGCAGAGGTCATCAGAAATTATCTGGAGGCCGAGGAGGTGACTTCACACATACTTGACAAGTGGTTACAGTTTTTAAAATCGTGACCTGAAGACATGAATCCTACAGTATTTTGGGGTGGGACTGGGGGAGGGAGCTAATGAAATACCATTAAATTTAGTTGCCTGAAGCCGTGTCTTTTTTTCCCTCTAGCCAGATGTAGTTAGCTGAAGTCTAACAAAGATTTCTGCAGCAGGTATTTCATCTGTCATATCAAAACATTTCCAATGTTCACTACCAATACGACACTAAATTTTGGTCTCACATAAATGTCAGCCCATTTATAATTTTGGGTTGCAGTACTGCAAAAGGGAGATGACAGGCTTGTATTTCACACTTGCTATTGAAATGAATAAAAATGACTAGTCCCTTAAAAGAAAGGCTTTGAGGAGGAGTTTATGTGGGGTTGTGTGTGAAAGTGTGTGTGTTCGGGCTCGCTTGTGCTTTTCAGAAAGAATATTCTGGCAAGCGTGTGGTGATTTGCAAATCCGTTCCCATAGAAATTTCACCCACGGTGCTTAAAAGACTAAAGCTGGGCTATCTTGCTAATATCCCCAATTAAGGTGTGATATTAGCAGCCATGCATACTTTGGTTAGAGGTATTGGCGTGAATAAGAAGGACCTAAAATGGATGAGGGAACCTGAATGCAGTGGCAGGGATAAGATCAGGGATAAAAATTAATAGGAGATGGAACTCTCTCTTCAGGTGACACAAATGCATACTGCTGGAAAAAATAGCAGGCACTCATTCATAATGATCACCACCTAATTGGAATCGTTCTTTTGGATACATATCTTTAACAAAATGGTATGTTTAATAGAGATGGTAATGCAGTGCAGGACGTGAGACCTACTAGACTGACTGAGCATCTTATTGAGCTGCACAGAATGTGATGAACATGAACGTGTGTTTGGATTCTGCTTACAGATAGACCCAAAATAAAATCTCAGAAGTCAATATTTTATCAAAAACCCCTGCCTCAAAAAAAAAAAAAAAAAAAGAGAAATAGATAGGAAATATGCATGTGGTGTGTGTCACTTTTTTACTGTGTTTATATTCTCCATATTCTCCCCTTAATGTGAAAAAAAGAAATACATAGTTATATTTTTCAGCATTTCCCATTCAAAATACAGTCTTTAAAATAAGAAAAAAAAAAAGGCAAATAAAATGTTGGTTTGTAAGAGAAAAGAATAAATGGATTTGAATTTTTGAGGAGCACATGCCCCACAGAAGCTGGAGTATGGAAAGCTTTGTGGATCCTGGGTTCCTGGGTGGTAATGGTAAAAA
>VZRJ01002439.1:9442-22325 GCA_013397565.1 Ptilonorhynchus violaceus
AAAAAAAAAAAAAAAAAAAAAAAAAAAAAAAGCAGCCTTTAGAAAGCGTTTTCTCAGGGAATGTAAACTTTTATTTTTCCAGGTCTCAGGGTAACCACGGCCGAAAGTTTAGTGTCCCATCCACTCCACAGACGAACGTCCCACACGGACAGTGGCGTATAGGTAGCTCTGCTGCAGGCACGGAGCTCAGTGGCGGAGTGTATCAGCCCTTTTGGGGACAACAGTGGGTGGCTCTTAAAAGAGCCGTTGGGTTTAAAAGTATTTCCACTTCAACACTTCATTTCTTGGGCGCTGCCTTCTTTGCCTTGGCTGCTTTCGGCTTGGCCGCCTTGGGCTTGGCTGCTTTGGGCTTCACCGCCTTCGCCTTAGCCGGGCTCTTCGCTGCTGCCGCCGCTTTCTTCGGCTTAGCAGCCTTTGTCGCCTTTTTGGGGCTCTTGGCTGCTTTCTTGGCTGCGGCGGCCGCCGGCTTCTTCGCTTTCTTGGGGCTCTTCTTCACCGCTGCCGCCTTCTTGGGCTTCTTGGCGGCGCTGGCGGGCTTCTTCGCCGCCGGCTTCTTGGGCTTGGCTGCAGCCGCTCTCTTCTTAGGAGCTTTTTCCTTCACTTCTCCAGGTTTCTTGCTGAGGCGAAAAGAGCCCGAGGCGCCGGTGCCCTTGGTCTGCACCAGGGTGCCTTTGCTGACGAGACTCTTCAGCCCCAGCTTGATGCGGCTGTTGTTCTTCTCCACATCGTAGCCGCCGGCGGCCAGCGCCTTCTTGAGCGCGGCGAGGGAGAGCCCCTTGCGCTCCTTGGAGGCGGACACGGCCTTGGTGATCAGCTCGGTGACGCTGGGCCCCGCGGGCTTGCGGGCTTTGGAGCCGCCCGCTGCTTTCTTCGGCTTCTTGGCGGCGGCCTTGGCGGCGGGGGCCGCGACAGCGGGAGCGGCGGCGGGAGCGGTCTCCGACATCGCTGCAGAGACTTCTTCCTAATCAAAAGAAAGTAATTGGGCTACAGTAACCCCGATGCCTGAATTTATAGCGAAGCGGTGATCTGTGATTGGTGCTTTGCAGAGCCCGCCTAACTGTTAGCCAGGAAGAGCTTTTCCTCCTCCGAGTCTGTGTTTCTTCGGAGTTATAAATTCATATTTTTTGTAAAATAAGTGCCGCAAAATCACCCCAGTTTCTTCGGAGAGTGAAGAGAAGACGGTGGACTTTCATTCGGGCAAGTTTCTTGCTGTTTGGACCACAGACGGGAGAGAAAAGCTGTTTTTAACCCCGCGTTGTGAAGCCAGAGAGACCCCGGGAACGGCAAACTTTTGTTTTTCCTTCTAAATTAAAATAAAACAAGTAGATATAAAGTCTCCCCCGTAATGCAGGCTTACTCTTTGGGGGGTTTTCTCTAGATTAAGACAGAAACCGAGTGGGCAACTTGGGTATTTTTGTCGTAAATTGATTTCAAAGACAAGGAAGTAACACAATTTCATGGCTGAGCTTTGAATATGGATAAAGATTCGGCTCTCTTAACCATATCTTTAACTATTAAGGATACAGTATTTCAACAGAATTTCTTGTTTTGGGAAAGGAAGAGACCTTCAGAGGAATATATATACGTTTGAAAAGTGTTTGGAACTTGCCAGGGTTCTGCCCTTTTTTTGTTGGTTTTTTGTTTGTTTGTTTGTTTTGTTTTGGGGTTTTTTTTTGTGTGATGTTCTATAACGGGATAGAAAGATTTTGATTTTTTTACAGATAGTCTGTTTGTAAAATGAAGCTGTTAATGCCTAGTTAATACCTAGAAATTCCAGATAATCTGCTAGTTTAACACTTTCTTGGTTACAATATTGGATGCTATTCTTTAAGACATACAAACATCAGGGGCAGACTTGGAAAAATGTCTAACAGGTCTATATACACTAATACGTATCATATGCTACTTAATTATGGAACCAGCTGAAGCATCAGTTATCACCACAAAAATTAAATACTGTGGAAATCTGGCCTGCATGAATAGAATACTTCCGTTTCAGTATTACTTATAAATATTAGGACACTGTTGTGTTTTTATGTTTTAGTTTTTTGTTGGTTTTTTTCCCTCATAGGTTTCATATTCCTCCCATTCTTTTCTTTAAAGGAAAAGGAAAAAACTCTCTGATTGAGGTTTCCATCCCAATCTTCAGAATATTAAAATAATTTTCAGACGATCCTCATAAATCAGAATCAGTTTTAGTTATCATAATGCTACTTAGTTATTGAGTCTCATAAAGTGACAACAAATTAATTAAAATTTTTGAGAACTGCTATGGATTGTTTGGGCTAATTTTTTATTAAATCAGAAGACAAAAGCCTCGATTGCTTTCTAATTTAAAAGCAACCAGCATTTTTTTTCCCCTTGGCTTAAAAGAACAAGTTAAGATCAAACTTAATATCTTACCCCATTGTACTTTGTAAAAATTTGTCATGCAAAACGTCAGTGGGCTATTTCAACAAAGGACCATCTTTTCTAGCGTGGATAAATTTGAGATTCAAGATGACATGAGGTATGTTACAAAGGGCCCTGGCGTGTATTTTGATACACTGAATGTTGAAGACACAAGAAAGTTATAGCAAGCAGTTTTAGTTGAAACGAGATAGATTAAAATGGCAATGATAGATTAAATACATTAGAATTACAAGTGAAAACAATGAACTGTGACTCTTCCATATTCTCTCTTATTTCTATTTTGTTGTGTTTGCATGCATATGAGAGAATAAATACTTTGAAGGAGAGGAACGGAATAGTGGAGATTGGAAAAAATTAGGCTTGTCAGTACTCCACAGTAAAAAACAGACTGAAAGGCATATTGAAGTGGGCTGTGAAATCTGCCATGCTTCCCATGAACATGACGTTTCCCACATAAACTAGACCAAGTCCGCAGTAGCCATAGATTTTGAAAGTTCAGTGTGGCAAGCCAAATTAACAGTATGAATATGTCAGAGAAATAGAAAAGTGATTGGTTGTGGAAAGATGAGGGCATTATGCATATTTTCCAGTTTAGGTGAACAGAGATGGCCATAAAGCAAATCTGACTGTAAGTGATACAAAAGACAGTCCGGGTCTGTTTAATGTGATGTACATTCTTCAGAGAATAAGGACTGCATGAAGGTTAGTGTGCCTTAATCCCTGCAGTTTTGCCAGTTTAGTGTTAGAGCTCTGACTGGTTTATTACACTTAAAACTGGTCAAGAAGCTGGGAGCTACTGGGAGTGGTCAATAACAGCTGGTATAAGAATGCAGCTGTAGCCCCAGGGGCGCATCCTCTTTACACCTCCCTCACATTCACACATTTGGGCAAGTTTCTCTTCAAGCTTGCTTTTAGTAAACCTGTTCTCAGTCCATCAGGAGAGGAGAGGTTTCCTTCCCCTCCCCCATAAACAGGATGCAGGTTAAAGACACAAGGTAGAAAGAGATGGGAGATCTTAGATCTTGCTCCCTAAGTAGCACTGTCACTACAACTCCACCTGCAGCATATCAAGGTTGCTGTCCCTACTCTGTGGTAAGTTTCAAAGGCACAAGAACGTTTCTGGCTGGTTTTGGAGTTTGTTTGTCTGTTTGCTTTTGTTTTGTTTTTGTGAGGAAAGCACATGAAGAAGGTTGTGAAGATATCTAAGGATTTCAAGCATAGAATTTAGGACTTCTCTTACTTTTAATTTTGGGTGTGTCCCTGTAAATCTTCATGTTCCTGCTCCCTATTTTGAGTTGCACTTCTGAAGTCCTTTGCTTTTCCCTAGTAGCCTGAGACATTGGAGGTCTTGGCAGCTGGCCTCCGGCACTATGTGTCAGTGTCCTTTATTGTATCTTTTCCTTACCCATCACGCGGGCTCTTATCTGCACAGACAATTACCCCTGGCCTACTTCTGAGAAGAGAAAGTGGTCCTGATCTTACCATCCATTTCTGGAGAAGGAGCTCTTTTTATTTTTGTTTGTTTGATTGTTTTGATTTTGTTTTGTTTTTCCTGTTAAGGGGAAGGGGTTTAGAAATATGAGGTGGTGAGGAAAGGGGATGAAGGCTTTTCTAGAATTATTCCCACACTCGGGGACAAGCAATGACATTTTTTAGTTATTTGAGTAAAACAAAGTTGTCAGGAGCTTTCAGCAATTTTTGGGTTTGCACTACTGGAATTAGTTGTTAAATGCAACACTGGACCACAATGACAATCCCTCTCTTTTAAAAACTGATCATTACAAAAGCATTGGCATTGCCCTGGGTGTTTTACAGATAAGAGAAAAAGACAAAGCAAAGCAAGCATCTGAGCACATAACTTATCAAATAAGTGGTAGATTATGGAAGAGTTTTTCAACCACACAGAAATTTTTCTGCTGTCAAACAAAATTACTTGAAAACAAAAGAAGTGTTGAGAGTGAGCTGGTAATAAAAATTGTTTGTAATTTCCATGTGAACAGATTATATTTAAATGTGACTCAATGCTTGATTAAACAGCAAACATTTTCCAGTATTCTCCCTGATTTTCTTTCCAAGCACCCTGTACAATTGCAGTCTTTGTTTATCTCTTACTGAGGAACTCACACCAATTTTTATGCCGCTTTTAAATATGCACCCAAAACATAGCCTCATTCCCATGCATCATCACACACATGCCCTGGCTTCCTTGCCTAGCTGTGTAGGTGCTAGTGCAAATTACAGAGGAGCCTGCAAAATGTCAGAGGATTTTCTAATGCAAGGATCTTCAAAACAAAAATAGTTCACACATAATATAAGAATTCCTGAAACTGTATTGTAGAGAAAATACTTGACTTTTATTCTTGTCAAGACAGAAGCTTCCCTAGGAGGAAAAACAGATTAGACATTAAACAAATAAAGGCAAATTCTGACTACAGGAGAAGAGCAATCCAGATAAGCTGATTAGACAAATTTAGCCGAAAGCCTACACTCACTTAATTACAATTACTATAGTTAGGACAGTGAAGATACACAGAAATTGCCAACTATTAACGGTCTTTTAAGAAGATAACATGAAGTCTTCTTCAGAAATAATAATTTTGCAGGCATTCAAGTAATCAATCTCAATATTAATCATCAAAACGCCATAACAAGATCAAAACACTAGATTAGTCAGGTCTCTCTCATGCTGAAACTATATTGATGATACCGATTCAGCAATTGCAAAGTTTACATTGTAGAGAAGATTCAAGGTGTCAAAGAGTTGTCAGTAGTAAAGAAGTCTATATCCTTTTAGTAGTACCTCACCTAAGCTGACAAAAGTATACTGACAGTTATTTCAGTGTTAGGGCAGTCAAATGTCCTAAAAAAAGTATCTCATCTTCTACTCTAACACCTAATACAGTAGACCCTGGCCCATGCTCAAAGAAGGGTCAGCTAGAGCAGGGGGACACTACAACCTCTCTGGGGAGCATGTTCAAAAAAATAATTTCTTATGTTTAAGTAGAATGTCCCGTGTTTCAGTTTGTGCCCATTGCCTTTTTTCCTGGGCAGCACTGAGAAGACTGCATCTGTGTCCTCTATTCCCCCCACAGGATATCTGAACACACTAATAAGATATTCCTCATGTGAGAGATGCTCCAGTCCCTTCATCATCTTTGTGACCCTTCACTGGTCTCACTCCAGTTGTGTTCACATTTCTGTTGCACTGGGAAGGCCAGAACCGGACACAGCACTCGAGATGTGTCTGACCAGTGCTGAATGGAGGGAAACAATTATTTCTCTCAGTACTGTTTTGCACATATGCCTTCTCCAGGTTAATTTCTGAAGCCTGTGTATAGATTAACCCTGAATGGCACTCCCACAACCTTTTAAATTTCGGTAGTTCAATACAGACAGGTTCAAAAAACACTGTAACATCTCACACAGTCCTTAGTTTCAAGGCTCGTCAAGGTCAGTTTGAACAAGCCTGATTTGGATCGGTGCTCATGCTGTATATGACTGAAGGATATGTGAAGGCTAGTTAGAGTCTCAGCAAAACTTAAAATCCCTCACTATAAAGTGATCAAAAGGTGACTGATCCAAGAGGACACTTTTGCCATAACTGCTGAATACTTGCTAATCAGCAAAAAAAGGCTGTGCATTTTAATGAATCATCCCCCAAATATTTTTTGCCCAAAAAATAACAGCATAAAGCATAAAAATATTTCTCCTATCTTCTGAAAGCCTTTGGATAAGAGATTCTCTTATAACTAAATTTTACTTCTCTCCATCCATCTCTGGGACTGAGAATTCTCATTATCATTATTATTTCTAGTGTTACTACACTTAGGAATCTCAGTTATGAGCAGGATTCTGTGTTACTTTGTTCTGTAGGCCAATTAACTTTGTGTTGATTTCAGCTGAAGAAAAAGGGGAAGAAGATAAATGCAGAAAGACGAAGAAATACAGGGACCTACAAGCAAAAGTGTGGAAATGTAACTCTACCTGTAACTTTCACAGAGTGACTGAAAGGAACTGAAAAGTGATGACGTGCTGTCTATTCTCCCGGATGCACAGCACAGTCAAATGACAATTCTTCTTTTTGTGGTGCAGGTTGCAGACACCAATTCAGTCAGAAATGCAAATTGAAACTACACCATCATATAGAAAAACGATGTCCTACCCCTTCAGTGACACCCGGTATGGACATGTTATTAGATGCCATTTCCTAAAAGGTGATTCCAGCCCTTCACGCTGAGTGGAGGAAAATAGGATGCTGAAAGCTTTCCCAGGACAGTATGCTGCAGATCCAGCTATGCACCCAGCCCATGCAGCCTCTCTTACTCTTTAGGTTTCTAAAGGGTATGGCCAAGAACTAAGTCCGTAATCAGGAATTTGGGGTTACAGATTAATGTGTTTCTCGGGTTTACAGACTTAGCACACACTGGGGAAGGAATAACTCAATGAAGTTGAGTTGTACTAATTACAAGGTCAGACAAATTCAAGGAAGATACAAATAAAAACAAGAATTTACTGTACTCAAAACAAATAGAAGAAATGAAAACCATGTTTGATAGGCTTTTTCCAAAACTGACTTCAGGAACAGTCTCAGAATAGGGTGCAATATTTCTCTAGAGCTGGCTGATAAACTGCAGATTTTTTCCTCTGTTTTATTTTATTTCATTTTACAAAAGTATTAGAAGTGAAACTAATAATCAGAAAAATTTGGTCTAGTGGAAACATCAAACCTTCCAGGGTAGAAATTTATATTTACATGTTTTTGTTTGTCAACTATGAAATTAAAATGCAGTCTCAAACAGAGCTTTGCAAGAATCAGTCCTTGGCCTGGCATAATTTAATTTATGATCTGAATTAAAATCTACAGAGCTTGCATATAAATTCTGTGAGTACCAAGCAGCACAACCAATTAAAATTACTGGGGACATTTTATGTATTAAAAATTGCCCTATAAGAGACACTGTCTTCAAAAATATGTTACACACTTCATCTGGAATAGATTATATCAGTTTAACAAATATTAAAAGATATTTAAAAAGTGCTACTGTCAGCAGGAGCTGACAAGCACCTGAGTAGATCTGGATCTACAGATTACGGTTATATGTTGATAATGAATCAAAACCAATAGGTGAGCAGAAAAGGAACACACTGACTGCTTCTACAAGATGGGTGAAGATCTTCCTCTGTAGTCGGGAATGGTATACTCCTACTTGGCATTTCAGACCTAGCTTTTAGTTCCAAATTTCAGGTAATGAGAAGCAAACAGTAAGTCAATACATAGAAGAGAGAAGCAGTGATTGTCAGAGGTCTAAAAATTCTTCCTTGATGAACAGGCACGTACTGGTGAAGTCCACTGGTTGAAAGAGAATACTGAAAAACTGAAGTTTCTTCTTAAACACTTAAAACATGATGAGGAAGGAAGTAATTTTTCCTCGTTATGCACTGTAGAAAATACGGGAACTGATTTTTTTTGCAGCAAGTTAGCAGTAAGGAAATAACTTCTGATATGGAGTAGAAAATGTTACATGGAGTGACAGCAGAGTCTCCAGGAAATCGTGTGACTGAGCAACTCAGAAATGAAAAGGGTTCTGTTGACTTGATGATGGGTGGAGGGCAACAAAAATTGTCATGTCTAGGTATGGGTAATTATCACAGAACTATTGATTAGAGAGTATCTGTATGGACAAAAGAGGAGTGATGTATGCAATATGCTTGGCATTTAACGATATTTTTGGAACCATCTTCCATAGTGTTCTTGTTTGGGATCAGAGGGACTATGGGCAGGATCAGCAGGCTCTTAGATATTTGAAAATTGTCTGTAGCACAGGGCCAAAAGGCTATAGTTAACAACTTAGTGTCTGCAGGCAACCAGTGATCAAAATAATGCTCCAGGGCTGGAATTATTTGGTGTTTTCTGGATCTGTATGATCTCTTTTATCTGGGTGATAAAAGAGATCATACACTTAGCTAGTGCAGATAATACCAAGTGAGGAAGGGTAGGCAGAGTCAAATGTAAGACTTTCAAATAAAAGGGACTTTAATAAACTTGAGGGATGGGCCAAGAGAAGTCTTGTGCAGTTTGACAAAGAGAAGTGCCAAGTTCTGCACATGAAGATACGTGCATGCCACTTGCATCAACATGGTGCAAGTAATGACTGGTCTGACCTGAACAGGACCTGGACATTGTGGTGCCTTTCTTGACTGCTGTATCCTTAAAGACAAGCTGCTTTGTCCAGAGCATAACCATAAATAAATCCCTGAGGGTGGCTGGGATTTCCAACTGAAGTTTTTTGGTTTTCCAACCAAGTATTAACTGTAACAAAAACAAAAGCACAGCAGTAATGTCTGGAGACACTAACACAAGGCATATTACCATTTTTCAGACTTGGCTTCCTCTAGAAAAACCTAGCCCAAGACAAAATTCAAGAAATTCCTACGGGGATGCTCACATTACATTTGTATTTGGAAAACTATGCCCCAGAGAGACCATTTGGACAAGGCAGTACTTCAGCTGCTGTTAAGTACTTAAAGCTCTGTAAGGGTTGGCACATTTCAACCGAAAAACTTACTGCCCACACCAGCTCTGCATGAGCCTAGGCAATGAGAGGAGCTGCTCAGTCTCAGCTGTGCAAGAAGTGTGGTGCTTACAGTGCTTTCTTGGTACATCTTTCTAGCTTGACCAACAGACAGTGCATAATGAGATCTGTGCTGCTTCAAATGCCAGTTTAGAAAGAAGAGTAAGGATTTGAGAGAAGCAAAGCACCTGACCACTTGTGTCAGTTCTCGTTGCCAAGTAGCTGTTTTGCTGTTTACTGTCTCTCTTCCTGAATGCAGGAGCAAATTTGCATGGTGTGCTGCAGAGCTCTGAGCTCCGCAGGCCACCCTGGAGCACTTGTTAGGGAGACCCTTTGGTGTCTTCCTGGGAGAAGACCAGGAACGCCATGGTCATGGCCAGGATTTGCACAACATGATTGTCCTTGCCCCCACTTATGGGTTATTGAGCCTGTCCCTTGTCTCCCATATCCTAAAAAAGCTTCATTTGGAGAACTGGGTATTTCATTAACTTCCCAACACCCCAAACCTGATCTAGGAGTTCCTCCAGCTTTTTTTCATAGACCTATTCAGCCATACTAGCTATTCAGGAAGCCTGCAAGACTGCAGCTTGTGCATGGAGTGGTGGGGGTGAGGCCCATGCAAGCCGTCTTCACAGCAGTGACTCAGACAATATCCCCACAAGACAATTATTGCAAGATTTTGCCTCTCTGTGGATCATCTGATCTATAAACTGCTCTCTGTGAATGGCAAACTTCATCCTCAAAGGTCAGCCCAAGGTGCTGGCCCATGATTGAGGTCTTTTCTCGATTTATCAGTTCCTGTGTAGTTTCTGAATTTGGCAGCAAGAAGGAATTTGGAAACAGTCCAAACCAGGGCAACAGCCAACCTCTTTTATCTCTGACCAGCAGAAGTGGTTAAATAAAAAGGTGAGAATGGGGGTCTCCACCTCTTACTGCCTGAATTAGCAGAGAAAGGGAGGACTTTAAATTAGTTATCAATGTACCAGTCATTAAACTAAATTAGTGACGTTTGCTAGTTTTGCTTAGACAGCATAAAACATTTCTGCATCTGTGCTGCTGCCAGAAGATTCCTTCCAAATGGTAAATCCACACATGCAAATACTGACTTTTGTGCCTCAGTCTCAAAATAAAAGCTTCCTGTTTAAAAAATTTCTTACCAAAATGATGTGGGCTGCTCTATTTTACTAAGCATAGATTTCTAGCATGGCCTATGTGCTGAACTGAAGGTGGGGTATGTGGGCATGGGGATATAGAGAACAAAGTCCACTGGGGTAGATTTAGTAGCTTAAGGTATGCCAAAGAACTCAGATCCTGTGCAGTTTACAGTCCTATGTAGAGACAGGTCCCAGTCCATCACATCTCCGTGCTGTAGGAGTTGAATACTCTCCACTTAGGTTCTTTCAGGTATTACACAAGGAGAGTTTAATGTTTAATTCCAAATTTCCTTATTGAGCATATTTGATGTTACATTGTGTTTTTAATTGGCAGAGGGATACTGTACTGAAATTGCATCCAAGCATAATAAAGCGTTTGCAATATACAGTTGAATCACAGTAGAAATGTGATCCTCTTTACTGGTCTCTATGTGCTCAATGTCAATGCTGGACCTCCCCAGCCTCTGTGAAGGAATATGTTGGTTAAAATAATTTCAGGCCCATTGCTATGTTCAAACTTGTCTATTTCTTTTCCAGTTTTTACAAGTTATATTGGGCTGAGTCACACATACATGGCCCATCCTCCCCCCCCTCATTTTCATCTGGCTTCTTCAGAAAGGCATTAATCTTTGTTAATCATCTGAGGGAACTTGATGATTCACTGGTGCAGCTCTCTCGTCTAAAACCATGGTAACCCTGCAGTCTCTCTGATGCTGAAATAGGTGCAGTTTTCTTTACAGTGCATTATTCCTCCAGCTCACTGTCTTCTTGCCCTTCTCGTCTGAGCTCTCCTCCGTTGCAGGGGCGTGTTGGTCCATCAAAAGCGCCCAAGTTTTTGGTACAAGGGAAAATTTTATTTCTTTCCTCCAGATGGTCCAGATGAGATCTTCTATGTTTTCAGCATGGCAGATCACAAGAGCTTGACAATAGTGCAAAGCAGGGATCTGTACAACCTGTCTCATTCACAAAGGACATATTGCAATTCCATTCTTCCTTTGAGAATGACAGAGAATATTTTGAAGAGAAAAGGAAGCACCAGCTGCCAGTGGGTGGAAAACCAGGAATATGAAAACATATCCAATACTTACACAGAATTCAGAAGTAGTAGTTTGAAAACATGAATACACTTCCAGAATTTTATCAATATATATTTTTAAAATATAATGACTGCCAAATGGTTTTTTTTTTGCACAATGTTGACCTAAATTCAGGTTCTGAAGTTCTAGTAGCATATAATGAATGATTTTTTAAAGTCAGAATTAAATTAATAGCTGTTTATTCTAATTACTCACCCTGAGGTTATCAATACAGACACAATACCCTACAAGAACTCTATCATATTGTGCAAGATTTTAGACATGTATTAAAAAGCATCACCTTCTTTACCTAAGGGATGCAAAACTAGAATATAAGCAAGGCATCTGAAAACTTACAAGTGGAAACCAAAAGATGAGTACAAAAAACCCATGGGAATAGACAGCAAGTGTTCTCAGTACACTAGAGATGGTAATTTGGCTTTATTTTGCAAAATTTAATGTCTCAATTCCATCTTGTTGTGAATCTGCATAGACTAGATATGTGCTAAATGAACAAAAATTTAAGTGCTGTTGATTGAGCACTGTCACTGGTAAGTATGGGTTGGAAACCAGAAATTCAGGGATGTAGAAATTTGGTATTCTGCTGCTAGTGTGGCACTACTAAATGAAGTAAATCAGAATTAAAAAAAAGCACCAACCAACCAAACCCCAAGTAAGCAAGCAAACAAACAAACAAAATCATTCTCTGGAATCCTTCTTTAGGCTAGTTACAGCAGAAAAGGCTTGAGTTTGTTTAGTGATTTGTGACCCATAAGTTCAGTATAAACAAGAACTGTAGCCAGCATAATACATTTTTTAAGATTCAGAATCATATTCAGCTCACCTGTTCACTCTCTGAGGAAGAGAAAGAAGGTATGCTTAGGACTGTCCAAAATCTAAGGAGACTCCAGGGTATTCTTCTGGACCTCCGCAACAGGAAGCAGTTTCTACAACCTAAGTAAAAGCTGTGAATGGCTCTGCTGGATGAACGATAGTAACCGATCAGAAGAGTGCAATGGGGATTGCTTCATTTTGGAAGAGGGGAAAAGCAGAGATCATTCCCGTGTTTCTTAATATACACCTTTTCTGCAGTGGTGCAGAATAGATAGGAGGAAGACAATTTTAACCAAAATCTTATTTGTCTTTGTCTCAGAAAGCCCATACACTGAAACAAAAAAAACACATTCCAAAAGCCATAGATTCGATATTTACCACGAAAACCTCTTGGAACAGCATTAGAATGAATGTTCGTGACATCAGAATAATGAGCTCCTCTTTTATGCTTTTAATACGTCCATTGAGAGCAAACCACTTTTTTTGGCTTTGTGATACAATGTAATTGTAATTCCATCATTATTAAACAGACCGAGGGAAGCTGCTTATTCCCAGTTTGGTCGCACGATAGAGAGAAACTACTTATTATGTGTTCTAACATGGAACGCTTTCAAAGAGTACATAGAAATTATGTTTGCATTTCATACATAGTATACAAGAGAAAATAAATAACATTCCTCAGGTGTTAATCTATCAGTTATTCCAGCTCAGGATGTTCTTATACTGTGACATTTGAAACATCCTAAGACAAAAATTGCTCCCGACTTTAATAAAAGATATTCCAGGATGTCTTTTGTTTCAAGTATTGATTTAGATGCATTAAAAAAAAAAAAAA
>VZRJ01002439.1:22352-48543 GCA_013397565.1 Ptilonorhynchus violaceus
AAAAAAAAAAGATTGAAGAGTTTAATCTCTAGTAAAAAGCAGGACTATCTTTACTAGTTAGGGAGCAGAAATTTAAATCTGTAGTTATAGTAAGGATCTTCTTGTAAAAAGTTAAAACGCAAAAAAATGCACCACTGCAGTAACTCAAAATGAGCAAAATTAGCAGAAGTCACAAACTAATATAAGTTTAATAACATTTTAAAAAGTTTTATTCCCCCTTCTGGTTAATATGTGTTTACAGACACAAAGTCGCTTACTTAAAATTGGAATATTTAGGAAATGGGAGGTGGAAATCAAAGTAAAGAAACCTATATATTAAATATGGTCAAAAATCCCTTAAAGATATTAAGACATCTTAAATCATCAAAAATTCTGAAGAAAAGTTTATAGCACTTTGAATACAAATGAACAAAAACTATTCATGAACAACAGCATGAAAATAAAGAGAATTTTAAGTAATTCAAACCAACCGCAGCCATTGCAACAAAATGAAATACGAACACATGCAAACGGTTTGTACAAATCTAAGAGGAGGGGAAGCTTTCCAGTTGTATGAACACGTACATCGTTGGAATTTTTTTCGTGGAGGAGGTTTATTCTTTGGTTTACTTTCTAGACTTTACAGCACCATAACGGGTTACAGCGAACGTTGTTTCTTCATCTGTGACGGAGACAGGAAAAACTGGCAGGAGCCCCGCCCCCTTCTCTCTGCAGTCCTCAACCAGGTCGGCTCGCACCGCATAAAGGCCGCGGCGCGGGGGGCGCTGGTTCAGAGCTCGGCGCGGCAGCAGCGTTGGCAGCATGTCTGGAAGGGGCAAGGGCGGGAAGGGGCTCGGCAAGGGCGGCGCCAAGCGCCACCGCAAGGTGCTGCGCGACAACATCCAGGGCATCACCAAGCCGGCCATCCGCCGCCTGGCTCGGCGCGGCGGCGTCAAGCGCATCTCGGGGCTCATCTACGAGGAGACGCGCGGCGTGCTGAAGGTGTTCCTGGAGAACGTGATCCGCGACGCCGTCACCTACACCGAGCACGCCAAGAGGAAGACGGTCACGGCCATGGACGTGGTGTACGCCCTCAAGCGCCAGGGTCGCACCCTCTACGGCTTCGGCGGCTAAAGCCTCTCGTTCCTTTTGGACCCCTCCGCGAAACCCAAAGGCTCTTTTAAGAGCCGCACACTTGAACTGAGAAGGAGCTGTGTTGCTTCCAGACTGGTAAAAGGAAAGTAAAATGCTTTCTGTTACAAATTTTATTTCTTACTATAATTTACATCCTAGTTTATTTTTTGTTGGTGCACTGGTTTAGAATATTTTTAATCATTTTGTAAGCAACTCCATGCACTATTGGTAAGTTCGAGACCATCCTAGTTAAGTAGATTAAGGACTACAAAGTGCTGTTGATTTTTGAATCTTCCAAGAGTAGGAGTTTTAAGTCACTATTTTAGAAAGCAAATTCATATGTAAAGCAAGTTAAATTTAGGCTTCTGTTTTGTGCTGACTTGTCTTAGAGGCAAGTACGCAGGGGCCTGCCGGCGTCTCCCATCTGTGGAGTCTTTTTCCTCCCTAATTAAATAGAAATAGATACCTATTTTAATTATGTTACTGTTTGTAATGCTGTGTGAGAGGTAGCGCAACTGGTTGCTCCTTAAGTCCCGTCTCATAAAACTTAAATACCGGAATGATCCCCTTTGTCCTCTGAAAGTGCTGTGTGGGAAAGCGGGTTTCTTAAAGGTTAGGAATATGTTTCTTATTTGGGGTGCTACAGCCGTTCTCCGTCTCTGCTATCAGCACCTGCTTTTCATTTGAAAGCCCTTCTCTAGTCACCCTCCAATGACATCTCACCCGAATAGGAAAATGTTGCAGAAATATACAGTGAAGAAAATGGAAAATTCACTTTATACCTTGCTGTATTTCAACAACACTCTGAGAATACTTTGTATGCTGAAAGATTCAGTCATTTGAAACCATTATCCCTTGGATTAGAATACTTTAATTTGCAATAAATTTTGATCCCGAAATATTTACCGTATCAGATGAAAGTTACATTATGTGAAACCCAACCTTCCTTTAACATCCCCACACCCCCCAATAACAAAAATCCAAGCCCCGAAATACCGTTATGGTTCCTATTTAGAAATAAAAAACCAGAAATCAGTCATTAGAGAAAAATAAACATGAATTTTCTATGCATTTACCTCAGCATAATTTGCTACTACTCTTTTCCCGTTTTAACATTTTTCCCTGAAGATCTCATTTTTGATGTAAAAACTTGTCAGAAAGAGACCACCCCAAAAATAAAAGCGGCGGGGGAGGGATGGGGGGGGCTGAGAGCCGGCGACCGTTGGTGAACGCGCGGGCTTTTCGAATTTGAAAGCATCCAATAGAAACGGCGCATGGCTGGCAGCCAATCAGGAAGCGGGAACAGTCCATAAAAGCCGCCGCGGCAGCGCAGCGCGTCCAGAGCTTCACCTCGGTGTCGAGAGGTTGCTGCGTCTGTCCTGAGCCATGGCCCGCACGAAGCAGACGGCGCGTAAGTCGACGGGCGGGAAGGCGCCCCGCAAGCAGCTGGCCACCAAGGCGGCCCGCAAGAGCGCGCCGGCCACGGGCGGCGTGAAGAAGCCGCACCGCTACCGGCCCGGCACGGTGGCGCTGCGCGAGATCCGGCGCTACCAGAAGTCCACGGAGCTGCTGATCCGCAAGCTGCCCTTCCAGCGCCTGGTGCGCGAGATCGCGCAGGACTTCAAGACCGACCTGCGCTTCCAGAGCTCGGCCGTCATGGCGCTGCAGGAGGCCAGCGAGGCCTATTTGGTGGGGCTCTTCGAGGACACCAACCTGTGTGCCATCCACGCCAAGCGCGTCACCATCATGCCCAAGGACATCCAGCTGGCCCGCCGCATCCGCGGCGAGCGTGCCTGAGTCTCCTGCCGCAGGTCCTCGATCTGATCCTGAAATATTTTTCCCACATACTAAAGGCTCTTTTAAGAGCCACTACGTTGCACAAGAGAGTTGAGACACTGCCTCTCTTACACTTTTTTACAAGACAGTGATTCTGAAGTTGTCCAAGGTTATTGCAATTCCAATGCCAATGTGCTAATTATCTTAGTATTCCCCTTAAGTGGCTTAGTTGTTTTAGGCAGTGTTAGGCGCTGTTCTAATGAGGTGCTTGGTAATGCCCATTCAACTACAGAAGAAGCAAATGCACAAACCATGAATGTTTACATATAGCAAATAAATATCAAGACTAGGAAAGACAGCCCACACTTTCTCCCTGCCCCTTTTCTACCCCTGCCTGACATGATGCTTCCTGTAAAATACTCTATTTGCAATTGTTTCTATGGAGTAGTCCCGGGTTTTGCTTTTAAACATTGTGGAAGATATAACATGAGTTAGTATTGGAAAACAAACTTCAAGTTTCAAACAGCTTCTTATTAATGAATACACTCTGTCATTGCTTTTACTATGATGTACTCTTGAAATTGTAACTGAGTATCTCAGAACCCTACCTCTATCACATTAGTAAAACAGAAGTGCTAAGATTATAAGCTTAATGAAAGGAATAAAACTTGAGAAATTCAATAAATTATTCTAATTTATTTTCTTAATTTTCTGTTTTGTGTGTGTGTGCTATGACTTTGAGGACAGGCTGGAGAAGATGACCAAGGAGAACTTGGAAAAGGCAAAGGTAATTTCTGGGAAGTCACCCCTCTTCTGTTTTCCAAATATGTGGAAAACACTGGCACAGGGAAAATTTTGTGGCTTTTGGGACTAAATCAGCTGAGGAAAAGGAGGCCCCTCTCAAGCCTTGGCAGATTTAGCTGATGGGAGACCTGTAGCAAATAGGATTATACAGTTTTAAGAACTGAAGACAAGTGTTTTGTGTTTGATAATGAGAAAATTGACTCAGTAGAAGAAAATGCATGGGGGGATGAAAGGTGGAATTTACTTGATTCCATAAAATTTTGTAGTCAGGAAATTACAGTTGGCCTTTGGTTCAATTTTTGGTTGTGTCAAGTTTTTGCAGACTGTTACTGTTTTAGTATTTTAGAGATGTCAAATTTTCTATTATTCACAAGTAAAGCACTCAGATTCCTATTGATTTTGCTTCTTTGCTGTCACGTCTTTTCCTCTGTCCTTGGTAATGGACTCCAGCCTATCCAATAACCCCTGTAAATGTTATCAGCCAAATTGGTCTGAAATTAAAATTCAAGTATTTGAGTATGGCATCTGGGGAACCCTGTAAGAGGTTTCATGTGGTATGTTTCTGAAACACTACATAGTATTTAAACAAGTTATGTACAAGAAATATTCATAGCATAGTGATGTATGTGTGGAAGTACATATACACACATGTGTACATATTCTATACATGTATAGACACCTTTATATGTTCTTTTTCCACTCACAAATTGTAATTCTCCTCAGATCCATCCATCTCTGTCTTTCTCAGTCCCCTGTGCCTCAGCACCCGGCTTTGTTTTTCTGCAGTTCCAGTAATATTATATGGTGTATTAAATAATAGGAACTGCTTCACGGTTGGACTAAATGATCACTGTGTCTTCTAGTTGAAAATGTTCTATTCTATTCACTCCTTTGTACATCACCACTTGCAGAGTAAGGGGTGAGAATTTATACAGCAGCAGTGCTCTTGTTGAGAGAGGACAGAGACTGTGCCTATATGTGTAATTTAAAAGGAATTATAGTATTATAATATTAAAATTAACAATATGTCTGCCTACATCCTAAGACTTCAGTAGGCTCCATCCCGATACTAGTTGTTCCACATTTGCAATTTATTACTAACTTAAACTTTGTAACTAGGCCCAGCTTCAAGGTTAGCAAAGGATAAAATGGCTAAAACCTTGGTTGTGTTGCAATTGTAAATAAGTAGTCAGGCGTCACTGGTGCCTGCTTACAGTGCACACCCAGGCTCTGTAAAGAGCCTCTGCTAATACCAGACTCTGGAATCTGCTCTCAAAATAAAATGGGGAAATTATTAATTATGACTGGTAAGTAGTTCGTGTCTTGTCTGTGTTATCAGGTTGTGTATCAGTGGTATCTAGTAAAATTGCTAAAAAGGACTGGGTGGGATCTTATAGCATTGACAAGGAGGTACTTGTCAGAAATAAGACAGTTCCTTTATTTGTTTTCCATAGTTAGCTTTAAATATGCTCTAGGATAACTTAAGCAGACAAAAGAAAGACTGAGATTATGCATTTTATTATTTTGTCTGACTTTTAAGAGAACATGGAACTTTAATGGCCTATTGAAAGGTTTTCTTCACTTCCCAGGCTGTTAAAGTTTCTTCTAACATCATGCTGCCTAATTGAGACAAGGAGAAATCTTTGTCATGCTATAGTATACAACCCTCCTTCCATTCCAACCTGGTCCCAAAATCAGGCCATGAAGATCAATAAACTCATTCAGGAGGCTTTATGTGGGAGGGGAAAAAAAAAGAAGTGGGAAAAAAAAAAGGAGACAAAAAGACAACCCCCCAAACAAACCTATATATTGTCTGATTGCTACACTCAGCAAGTCTCCACTTTCTGTTCTCATCCACCCAAGTGCTGTCTCTGACGGAATGTCTATAGCACAGCATCTCTAAGCAGGCAAATAGAGCCCAGAGGCCTCTAATGACAACAGATGGTCACTCTGGCTTCTAACAGCAGCCTTCAAGTGCTCTCCAGCCCTCCGGATTGTTGCATCCCAGGTACCAGATGTGAATTTTCACAGATGGAGAGAAGAAAGGGTGGTGGTTCCAAAAATAACTGGAGAAACATCAGCTATTTATGAATCAGAGTTATGAATCTGATGTATAATTTTTAACTTCCATTTTTAATTCTCAAACTCTTTAAAATGACCTTGTCTCATAATAAAAATTAGAGCAAAGTTGGGTCCTTAGAAGGTTGAAAATTGCATGCATATATACCTGTCCTTCCAGAAAATCAAAAAGAATCCTAAAGAACTGGCTGCAGGAATCTTTTTTCCCCCAGAGTTTTGTATTATTATACGGTAACAAATCTGGACAAATTTAGTAAGTTATTCCTGTCTACAGTACTTTTCAATCACTTTCTTGGCCTTTTCAGGTACTTCTCTGTGCTGCAAGAAGCCTCATGTACCTGTGTCATCAGCATGGTTGTCCATTGTTTTGATACCAGCTAAAACAATATTTATCAAAACTGATATAATTAAAATTGATTTAGAGATGGATATTCTTGTTCCTGGCATTAAGAATTATTGGAGCAAGGCAGCAGCCCTTCTTAACAGTCTGTTTTAGCAATGTTTGACAGTAACACAATTCCAATGAGCCACAGGAAGTTTCTGCTCTTACCTTGACCCAGCCAGCCAGAGTTTAAGGTGCAGATTTCCTGAGCACAGGCCGACCCCATACACAGCCCTGTCCGTGTCAGCCCCTTCTACCCCTGTTTTGCTCCTTAAAGCTGTGCTGAGTCGATCAGTCACAGGGATTTAATTAAACCCCTCCATCCTGCCTAAGGCTCTCTGCTCACCCCCAATAAACTATTACTATATTGATCCCACATTTCCCCGGTGCGATCTGTTTGTCCTTCCCCCATCCAGTATTCACAAAGCACTTGTTACTTCCCATTAGCATTTGCAAAATATCCCGGATGAATTTCAAAGCAAATTTGAAGCAGCGCTACAGCTCTTTTTATTGTGTATGGAGTGGCTCTTAAAAGAGCCTTTGTGTTTACGTGAGCTGCCTCCGTGCCTGGCCGGGGAAGGGCTGCGGCAGGAGACTCAGGCACGCTCGCCGCGGATGCGGCGGGCCAGCTGGATGTCCTTGGGCATGATGGTGACGCGCTTGGCGTGGATGGCACACAGGTTGGTGTCCTCGAAGAGCCCCACCAAATAGGCCTCGCTGGCCTCCTGCAGCGCCATGACGGCCGAGCTCTGGAAGCGCAGGTCGGTCTTGAAGTCCTGCGCTATCTCGCGCACCAGGCGCTGGAAGGGCAGCTTGCGGATCAGCAGCTCCGTGGACTTCTGGTAGCGCCGGATCTCGCGCAGCGCCACCGTGCCGGGCCGGTAGCGGTGCGGCTTCTTCACGCCGCCCGTGGCCGGCGCGCTCTTGCGGGCCGCCTTGGTGGCCAGCTGCTTGCGGGGCGCCTTCCCGCCCGTCGACTTACGCGCCGTCTGCTTCGTGCGCGCCATCGCTATCAACCTAAAGAACCTCCGAGCGGAAGAGATAAGTGAAGGACGGAGTAGCTGCAACGCCGGTATTTATAGAGCCGCCCCGTCTCTGATTGGGCACAGGAGGCGCGATCTCATTGGCTGCCGTGACAATCCCGGCCCGGGCCCGAGGTGGCTGAAGCGCTGCTCGGAGCCCCTCGGCCGCGACCCCGCTGCGATCGCAACGCCCCCGGTGCGGCTCCCTGGCCTGGGGCCGCGCGGGTGTTTCAGACTCAGCGCTCGTATCCCTTCTGCTTCTCCGGCTGTCCCTCTCTGACAGTCTGCTGATAGATTAAAAACAGCGTGAAGGCTAAAGTTCAGAAGTTACTTGCTCTTAGAAACGTACTTAGTTTTTTCTTTCTTTGTGTTTTTGTTTGTTTTTTAATGATGGGCTGGTTACTAAAGAAGGAAAAGCTTCCTCCACTGCCATACAGAGCTCCTTATGCTAACAGGCACATTATCCCCAAAGCCACAAAGAAAAGATCCGCTGGTACCTTGTAACACAGGTGCAAAATCCAATAACGGAAGTTCGTAGCTTTAACAAGTATGTATCAAGCTGTAACGATAAAAGACCATATTTTAAGCTTCTTTTTTCTCGTGTTTTTCATGGGTTTTCACTAGGAAATTTTGAATAAGCGACCTTATGTATCATCAGGCAAAATCGTGATATTGACAATACTCTGGCAGGTAACTTTTTTTCAATTAATTGAAAAGGTATGTGGGTATTGGTCTATTATTTAATCTGCCCCTACTCAGGGTGTCAGAAAACCACATCTGACCGTGAATATTTATTGATATTTTTTGCGAGTTGCAAATAAGTTTCAAAGTTTTGATATAAAGTTGAAATCAGCGATTTTCCTTTTGGTGATGAATAAAGTATAACAAAAATACTGTGGAAGTGAGCCTCAGGCTGGAGCACTTTGTATGTGAGAATGAGAAAATTGTTCACACAAGGATTAATTTGTTACATTTTTGTTTAAATGTGTTTCATAATTTACTTTCATTGTCCCGTCTCCTCGCAGCTCTTCCCTCTCCCAGTCCCACCCTCCCCCCCCCCAAAATGCTCTTTAGAAAAACCGTATTAGATTTACTCTTTTATTTTGAAAGTAAGAAAATCATGAACAAGGAAATGAAGGTGGAAAAAATAGAAATATCAGAAAGAAAACGTTCATCACAGAGCAACTTTCCTGATTTTCCCTAGTTGATAAATTGGTTTCAATTTCTAATCTACTCAGTTAAACAAAAATTTTGAAGTACAAGGCATGGAATAATACGATATTTGTTTGAATCGGCGAACGTTTAAAAATTAAGCTTTTAGTTTTGATTTCGGAACATTCGAAGTAATTTTTGAGAACTTAGCACACAAGGAAATAATATCTTACGCGGCCAAGATAACTTCTGGGTTACCACCAAAATTACACATCTGGCAGCACTTGTAAAACTGGTATCCATTAGTAGTATTCCATAATTACGTTGTAGAAGGCTTTAAAATTGTAACTCGGATAATGATACAATGTAACAGCTCTTTCAAGGGACAAGGTGGGTGGCTCTTAAAAGAGCCTTTGGGTTTCGCGGAGGGGTCCAAAAGGAACGAGAGGCTTTAGCCGCCGAAGCCGTAGAGGGTGCGACCCTGGCGCTTGAGGGCGTACACCACGTCCATGGCCGTGACCGTCTTCCTCTTGGCGTGCTCGGTGTAGGTGACGGCGTCACGGATCACGTTCTCCAGGAACACCTTCAGCACGCCGCGCGTCTCCTCGTAGATGAGCCCCGAGATGCGCTTGACGCCGCCGCGCCGAGCCAGGCGGCGGATGGCCGGCTTGGTGATGCCCTGGATGTTGTCGCGCAGCACCTTGCGGTGGCGCTTGGCGCCGCCCTTGCCGAGCCCCTTCCCGCCCTTGCCCCTTCCAGACATGCTGCCAACGCTGCTGCCGCGCCGAGCTCTGAACCACCGCTCCCCGCGCCGCGGCCTTTATGCGGTGCGAGCCGACCTGGTTGAGGACTGCAGAGAGAAGGGGGCGGGGCTTTGGTCTCGCTCCCACCGCCTCCCCACTTTCTGTATCGCGCGGCCCGCGAGCAGAAAAGTGCGGGATTTGTGCGCATTTCCCTTCCCCGAGGCACAAGCGGTTCGGTGTTTCTGTCGCTTTTCGGCGCGTTCCTTGTTTTTCGGATAACAGACACGTCGTGTCTATGTGTATAATGATTTATACATTTTTTTAAAACTTTTATGTGTCATGATCATTTAGAAGAAAAAGCTCATTCATGGAAAGTTACCCCAGTTATTGATTAACTTAAATTACGCTTTGATTTTTTTCACTATAATTGGGGTTTTTTTCGAAGATGGGTATGTCTTACATATTTCAGTTTCACCTGTTTATATAGATTCTCATGTGTGGCTTCTCTATATGGCTACTGCCTATGTTTTTTAAAATGGATAATCTTGCAGCAAATTCTGTCCAATCGTATTTCTGAAAAATTCTAGCCCTCCTCGATTTTTTTTGGTATCTTAATTTCCCGCCCTCTCTGAATGTTATCTCAAGGTGAATTTAGCAGTACAGGTATGCTAATCGAGATTTTACATGTTTCACTATTATTTTTTAAGGTAAAACTAGTATTTTGGACGAATATTTTTACAGTACTTTCCACTGATGTGGTGGCATGCACAAGAGTGTAATTATTTTTAGAGAGATTGAAAAATAAACACTTAAAAGGGAGGGTCCTTTTGCATTTCTGGGGTATTTGTTAATTCTGGGTTTGCTCTCTTTAGTGGAGGAAAATCTTCTGAGATTTTGCTGTGGAAAACAAGAAGTAGTATTTCTCAAAAATTATTCAGTAGTTGGTTTTCGACCTGAAAATTATCTGGAAGGGTAAAAAAGGGTTCCAGTATTGAGCGTTTGCTGCCCTCTGACGGACGTTTTTTGATTGCTTGGTTGTTTTCTTACTAGCAGGGCTCCTTTATGTAATGTATGCTTTCACGAGGATACAGCATAAGATTAAACAATAATCAATCCATCTTTGCATAGACCACAGATACAGATTTTGCACCTTCTAGCAGAGAAATCACTGCTCCAGTGGCCCCTCACTGGCAAATGAAAATAATGTGATGTGCCACATGTTCATGTGCACTCTTTTCAGCATAGGCCCAAAGGAAACCCGAATGGGGCAAGATAGATACTAAGACTGTGAAAGAGACATTCTAAAATTTCAAACATGTAACAAAGTCTCTGTTCCACAAGGAGCTTGATAGTATTCTAGGCTGGGCTATGAAGATACTTCTGGAATGTTGTGGGGCTGCCACAGCTAGGATCATGATGTTATCTTTCCTAAGGCCAGCTTGCTCCTTTCAAGGAGGGAATTTCAGGGAACATGACTGGACTGCTGTGGGAGACCAGGCTATCATGAGAAATTGGGCACTGTGTAGTCAGGTCTTCTGTCAGTCCCAGGAGATTTTGAGAGTAAAGTAGGTATGTCCTGCACTGGTAAGGGTTCACTTGGTGTAACGTTTGTAGCAGGTTTTTTTCTGCTCTGAGTACTCGGGCAAGTCCCTAGGATGTTGTTAACAGGGTTGTTTAGCACTACCTGCTGCAGAACTCCCTGAACCCACTCTGCCATGAAAATGCAGTTTTTCAGTCTGCTCAATCAGACTTCAGGAACTCTGACTGTATCACAGTTCTTCCCTGGGAGTTATTACCACTTCCAGTTTGTGATAAGTTGTCTAGCTCTGCAAAGCTGAGCTTTTCCTTCTGATTGATTGGTTGATTGATTGATTGATGGAATAAAATTAAGTTAGAGCCTCATACTACAACCGTGCTCCATAATGAGCTGCTTATGCCCAAGAATCTGTGACTGCATATAGTATTTCCCTCTGTCTCTTGCTGTCTTTTCCCTTGCAAAATATCAGAACCCATTTCAAAGAGGATTTTTTTTAAAGAAATAGATACATGCTTGTTCATAGCATTAGTTTTTTAACTCATGACAGAAATACAGCTAATAAAGTGAAGCAAGTTTGGAGCTGAGTTCCCGCTCTTCTTTTGATTCTTCTTTGAATCCCCATCTGATTCAAAATTATACATCACATATCATCTGCTCTGTGAGGTCTGTCTGATAAAATTAAACCATAATTTAAGATCCATTGAAACATTTGCATTGGAAGACACATGCAAAGATCATACAGATTAACCTCTGTGTTGCATCAAGAGTAGAGAAATTTGGCAGAAAATTAACACCCTTGCATTCCAGCTGCTCTTCAGAGATCAGAGGGGCTGGGTGCAGCTGGGCTTAATTTCTGATTACCATAAATTCAGCACTGTAAGCCTGGTAGTGTCAAATAAGAATTTCCATGACCACAGATTCACAAACAGTGCAGTTTACCAATCCAGCTCGAGAGATCTGGTTGCATTCAATAAGAACTTCTGTAATCACAGATTGAAGAATAGTGCAGTTTATTGAAACAAATACGAATTCAGAATTGCTGGTGCTAAATGCACTAGATACGATAGAGCTTCAACAAGAACACTAGTATTGTGTTAACCCAGATAATAATAATAATAATAATAATAATAATAATAATAATAATAATAATAATAATATGCAGAAGCTTACCAAGCTGGCCTCCCTACTTGGGAGGAGGGAGAGGAGAGTAGCCTGTTGACTGTCTCCAGGGTCTTTTTGTCTTCCTCCTAACTGGGTGAAATTTCTACCATCTTTAAATACAGCATAATCTTATCCCCCTCTCCCTCCTATGTATGGTATAATCTAGGTGGAGAATTGAGTAATACATTCATATGTTTGGTAGCACACACTTCATTAAAGTTATTAGCAAATGCAGCAGTGTGTGATTTAACATACAAATGACTTTATCAGGCAAAAGTTACTTTTTCAGCCACGTGTCCTTCAAAGTTCAGATCATTTGACTTTNCCATAAATTCAGCACTGTAAGCCTGGTAGTGTCAAATAAGAATTTCCATGACCACAGATTCACAAACAGTGCAGTTTACCAATCCAGCTCGAGAGATCTGGTTGCATTCAATAAGAACTTCTGTAATCACAGATTGAAGAATAGTGCAGTTTATTGAAACAAATACGAATTCAGAATTGCTGGTGCTAAATGCACTAGATACGATAGAGCTTCAACAAGAACACTAGTATTGTGTTAACCCAGATAATAATAATAATAATAATAATAATAATAATAATAATAATAATAATAATAATATTAATAATAATATGCAGAAGCTTACCAAGCTGGCCTCCCTACTTGGGAGGAGGGAGAGGAGAGTAGCCTGTTGACTGTCTCCAGGGTCTTTTTGTCTTCCTCCTAACTGGGTGAAATTTCTACCATCTTTAAATACAGCATAATCTTATCCCCCTCTCCCTCCTATGTATGGTATAATCTAGGTGGAGAATTGAGTAATACATTCATATGTTTGGTAGCACACACTTCATTAAAGTTATTAGCAAATGCAGCAGTGTGTGATTTAACATACAAATGACTTTATCAGGCAAAAGTTACTTTTTCAGCCACGTGTCCTTCAAAGTTCAGATCATTTGACTTTGTTCCATTCTGTGCTGTTCTTCAGAGCCAAAGCTAGACCATCCTATCTCCACAGGAGCTCCTCCTTCAACCCAATCATTCTCTCTTGATGCCGACAATACATCTCTCCATGCACAAAGATAACATAGAAGGTTCACGGTGTAGGCCATAGACAGTAACCTATAGCCCTTGCCTTGTTCCTTGGTTGTCATCCTACACTTCTGTGCTGTATGTGGGGACTTCTTTTACTAGATCAAGTTTCAGTGTTTGATGTAAACAATAATCTTATTATTATTTTTCTACATTTCAATTTTTCCACAACTGCTGGCAGCCCAAACCTGAAATCATTGGAAAAGAATCCTACAGTCACTGAGGTTTCACTGATGTCTCAGCAGGACTCCTTCAGGAACGATGAACAAAACTCATACAGGAATAGAAATGCAAAGAGATCAAAAAACACTATGTGCAAAGTGAAAATCAGAATGAAACACAACTCCAAATCTTTTTTGGAACTCTAGAAACTCTAGAAACAATTGTCCAAAATTAGGTATGGAGAGTGAATGGGGATCCCAAGAGGAGTCACACTGATGACTTCATTATGCTTTAACAACGTGTTCCATAGAAGAGGGATCTCAAATTCCTACAGAAAAAGAGTGTGTGCTAACCCTCAGTGTCCAGCAGTGCACCTGGTGCATTGTGATCTAGGTAGTAAAATGAAACTTGTGGAAGAAAAACTCTGTTGTGTAATCTCGGTAAGTCAAAGGTGTCTAGTTGAAAAGTGGTTCTGTACCTGCAGTCAGGCTGGTCCAAGTCTGTACCGACATGCAAGCAGCAGAGAACAGGTCTGGTGTTAATGCTATTTATATGGCACTCTTCCAGAATCCACACTGGCTGTCCCCAGCTTCCTGCCCATACACTATAGCTGTTTCCCCACTCAGCTCCTTCCTTTTGAGAACCTGTAAACTTATGTACACTTCAAGACTAACTTATATTTTACAATTTATTTACCCCAGGATAACATGAAGGACTTTTTCTCTGCTTTATTTGGCTGCCATGGTTTAACCCCAGCCAGCAACTAAGCATCATGCAGCTGCTCGCTCACTTGTTCCCAGAGATGGAGGAGAGAATCAGAAAAGTGAAAAAAACTTGTGGCTTGAGATAAAGATTGTTTAATTGTTGAAGCAAAAGCCATGCAGCAAAACAAGAAATTCATTCATCACTTCCCATTGGCAGGCAGGTCTTCAGCCACTTCCAGGACAGCAGGGCTCCATCATGTATAATGGTGACTTGGGAAGATAAAGGCCATCACCCCGAACAACCCCCTCCCTTCTTCTTCCCCCCAGCTTTAGCTGCTGTGTACAAAACCCCATGCTCTGGAATATCCCTTTGGTCAGATGTCCCAGCTGTGTCCCTTCCCAGCTCCATGTGCACTCCCAGTCTTCTCACTGGTGAGGTGGTGTGAGAAGCAGAAAAGGCCTTGATGCTGTGCAAGCACTGCTCAGCAAAAACTAAAACATTCCTCTGTTGTCAATACTGTTTCCAACACAAATTTTAAACACCTTTGTACCTGAATTAACATAGTTCAGCTTTTTATGGACGTCTAGCTCCCAAATTTTCTCTATCAAACACAGATTTTTGAATACTTTTGCTGGAAATAAGTCCAGCTTTGATGTTTTTTAAGAAGTGAGCCCATAAGGGAGACTTTTTTATTGCTTTTCAAAGACACACTGAGGCCATGCAGAACAAACTTTTTACATCCACCTGACAACAACTACCATAAAAGATACAAAGATACACAAGAACTACAGGGATAACAAAACTCTGACAGAGAACAAAGACATGAAGAACCACATGTATGAAAATTATCTGAAAGGCAATTGGGCTTTGTAGTGACTAACATTGATGAAAAATTCTGTAACCCCATCATACAAAAGTGTTCATCAGTACAAAGTGATTTATTATTCTGTGAGAGAGTAACTTTAACTGAATTCTTAACAGGTTGCTAAGTCTGTTCTGCTGTATGTAGACCATTATCTAACTCACTGGTTCCTTTGCTGTTACTGGAACATCATAGACTTTTCATATCAACATTTATGAAGCAAGTACATCTCTGAAATAAATGCTGACCCTATGGAAGAGAAATGAAAGCAGATCTTCCTTGTAATAATTTGCAGTGCTGAACTCTTTTTGGTTTTTTTGACCTTCCTTCTAATTGTGGCACAGCTTAGCACTTAATCATAAAGTGTATGCTTTTGGTTTTTGTCAAAATATGACCACCCACTAAACACAATCTTTTTTTCTCCTCCTGTTAAACCACCTCTTCTTTGACCACCAATGCCTCAGTTCTTCATGTCAAATTTTGTACAGAATCCCTGATCAGTCTGATTCCAATTCAATTCCCAGATGAGAACTATTCACAAAACAGAAAATATATTTTCTGCCTGAGATGGTAAGCTCTGTTTTCTCTACCACCTTGGTTCCAAACAGTGGTATGCACATTCCTTAGAGTCTCTAGTATAAGGAAATAGCCTTGCAGTGAGGGCACTGTAGAAATTTAACAAATCTGCTACTCATCTCAGAATCTCCATTAGTTTGAGTACTTTGCAAAAGTGGAACAGGCTAGACACAAATAATACAGAAATCTAATACAGAACATAAAAATAAATACAGAAAAATAATACAGAACTCTTGAAAGCATCTTATTTTGGGATATTAATACAACCACTGAATGTGGTAGGAAATATCTGGATAAGTTTCTGCTCATTGGTTCTTAGAAAAGGACATCCATCCAAGAGAGGTATGGAGATAAGGGCATGATGGGCAAGGAAAACGTTCCTTGTAATAAGGAATGGGACCAATTCATCAGTATTATAAGACAACAAAATAAAACATTAGGCCCTCTTAGTTGTTTTGAGGTTGGACTTTTCATTCTGAATGTCTCAAGTTCTTTTCAAGCTGCCCATCTTAGCATATAGCACACCTTAGAAGATACTGAGCAGACCTTATCTCTTTTCCTTCTTTCCCGAGTATCATGAGGCATCTTAACATGTTTGACAAAAGAAATTGATGACCAGATGTCCAAAAAGGATGCCATAGAACAGTGAGATGTGTTACCTCTTCACTGCAATCATAAATCACACATGTGAATGTCCGTTCAGTGGGTTAGCTAGACATTTGAGCCATGACAGCAAAATGGTATCCCCTGAGTTTTTCTTAGGACATCAACTTTTCTTATGACCAGAACAGGAATCTGCTTCTTAGCTAGAGAGAAGCCTGCTGAAGATGATGTGGGGTCCTGAGGGACACAGGGTGATCAGACACCATGGCAATGATAATCTAATACTGTTAATTTAACATAAGCTATTTCTGAGACAGAATCAGTCTAGAGTTGTGCACACCTCTTGCATAGCTGAGATGACATCCACAGGGCTAGCAGTGCACAGACTGAGGGGGAAGGAGGATGAGAAATTATGAATTAGGGTTACTGACTGATATGCCAGTGGTGCAATTGGCATAAAGATGACATTAAACTTATCCCTTCAGTAAGACTTTTCTCAGGCCACTCTTCATCTTTGCCACTGCACTCCCTTTTTCCAGTAAGTATCTATGCATTGTTGCCCAACTCAGCTTTACAAGTTTAACAGGAATTTTTGGTTTGATGCTAGCTTTGTTCCTGTACTGGACAGTACCTATATGGCCAGTCCATTCAGTCTTCCTGCATAAAAACGCATTACCTTTCTGTAGTGTGGAACAATTTCTTACAATATTTAGCAACTATCTTCAGCTAAGAACTATAAAGTCTATTCATCTGAAGCCACAGCTATAAGCTCTGACTGTAAAAGTACTTTAGAATGGTATTATTGTACACAGGCCAGTGCTCTCCACCAAGATTTGGGCTCAGTAATGCACTCATTTTCTAAATCTCTTCTACTGCAATATCTGAGGTGTGTAGCTGCTCCAAATAAGTTTTCTTAAAATACAGTTATATCAGTTTGAGTTTTCCCTCTCACCTGTCAGAAAAGGAGCTGCCTAATGCCTTCCTGAAGTGAGCAGGGAGGGTAAGATGCAACAGGCCAACAGCAAATTCCTGTCATTACCTTGACTTATTCAGAGACTAAAGTGTTTATTTCAGGGTGGTCCTGCTAAGTTCAATTCAGCTAGAAGCGGTGTGTGCAATACAGTTATGCCCATGTTACTATAAAAGGTTTTTGCCTTTTGAGGCTCAGATGTACAGAAATAAATTAAACATATCGCATTTGCTACGTCAACATACATATTTGACCATATCCAGTCAAAATCTCTCTCTGTTTGTTTCCTTCCCCAGACTAGTGGTAGCAGGCTGAAAAATCACAGTAGACCACTCTTTTTGGGTCAGTACACCCAGGTGGATGAAACCTTTTGAGAATTAGCATGTGTGATTCCAAACACCCTCTGCTCATGTTAACTATGAAAGTCTGGTAAGCACATCTCCTGCCCAGACAGGGGTACAGACAAATGAGCTTAGGAGTTCAGGCCATTGGGGTGAAGGGATATAGCAAGATAATTTCAGGAAAAGAGTGGGATGTGTATGCGCATTTGTATACTATATAGGAGAAGAGATCATAAACTCAAGCAAGGACCAAGATGTTGGATCCACCCTAAGAGGCAATGTAGAGGAAGAGTAAGAACAATGCTTCCAGAACAGGGCTTAAAACGGAGGCTTTGTTTTATATTTCTTTCCCTTTTACTACAGGGATTCAGGATGTGGTCAGTCTCTGTAAAAACACAAATACCAGTAAAATCAAATCCCACCATTTCTCCACCAAACTGCAGGGACCCAGTTTCCAGGTAATCCCTTCAGATATATGAGATTAACAGCTATGGACTTGAGATCAACCACCTCTGCTGAGGGCAAAGGGGGTAATTCCCTGAAATTCCCCACTCCTCTGGCCACAGGGGAAGCAGTAGTACCAGCACTGTGACTAAAGCAAGAAAACAGCCTCACCCCCACCACTGCTCCCTGATTGTTTCCCAGCCCTGCATACAGACAGAGCTAAGCAGAGAGAAGGGCATCACTTGGGTGCAGTAAAAGCAAGGGAGAGTGAGCATGGCCCAGTTGTTAAATGAGAAGGTTACAAATTCACTGAAGTAAAATACAGGACAAATAAAAGTACTTACTAAAAATGAGGGAATAAACAAACCTGCAGGAACCAAGAGCCATGCCCTGAGAAACAAGAACCAGAGAACACTATAAATAAAACTACAAAGTCAAAGAACAACTTTGCTTGAACTTGGGGCTCATTAACATAGTAACTACAACCTATAGGCTGCGATCGCCCCATACTCACATAAGCTTTCCTCATAGAGCATGCGCAGTAAAATAAGTGTGCACTGTATCTTTAAATGGAGACAGGCGAATTCAGTGACTATAGGTTGTTACGCGTACAGAAAATACCGACTTTTTGTTGTTCCAAGTGTTTAAAAATGAACACCTGGCATACTTAAAGTTTGTTAGCTTTGTGGATTTACCACCTAGAACCCATCTCTGCGCACATACGATATAAAAATACCATTTTATATAAAAATTAAATATTTCGAGTTTGTGTGTGGTTTGCACTCCGGGTGAAAAAAAACGTATTTAGAACAAGTCCTTGGCAAAACGAGGTTGTTGCAGGGTTAGGGGGAGAAACGAGGAAGGCTCCGACCCCCGCGGGTTCCTACCGTGCTCAGCGCCGTCTCCGAGCGTCTCCATCGACAAAATGAACAACCGGCTGAGAACCGAGCCCGGCAGCTCCAACGAGCGAGAGTTTGAGCACTGACACGGAGGTCTGCGGGCAGCATCAAGGCAGCTCAAAACCTCGGAGTTCCCGGACCCCGCTCGCCCTACGGTTTCCAAAGAGGACGAAACTGGGCTGAACGCGAAAAAACCCGCGGGGTTGGTGGGAAGAGGAAAAAACGTACCAGGGAGTTCGTAAGCCTCTTCCGCCGAGTGAACTTAGAAAGAAAAAGGTGGAGCGCCTTTTTAACCCGAAAACTGCTGGGGACTGGAAAAGCCCAAGAGCGACGGCCAATCTTTGCGGAGCGCGGGCTTTTCGAAATCGGTCGGGCTCTGGGGGAGGTCCGAGGAGCTTCCCTGCGCGGCTCTCCGCCTCCCGGCTGATAGGAGAGAAACTACGGGGACCCGCAGCATCCCCACTCCCATACCCCCTCCCAAGAGCCGGGGCGCCAAGAGCGCTGCCCAGCGACCCCGAGGAGTTCGGACTCGCACAGATTTCTTGCGGCGAACGGGAAGGTATTTGCACCAACGCCCGCGGATTTTTTTTTAAAAGAACTGTGCTGCGGTGTTGATCGGCACCAGCGAAAAATAAGAGCGGAGAAATGTTAACAAATCCATCCAAAAAAACAACAGCAATGGAGAAAAAGAGGTTAAAATGGCATATGCACAAAAATACTTTATAAGAAAAACAGGAAAGTTTCAGCTCTTTTTGTGAAAACTTGGGTGGCTCTTAAAAGAGCCGTTGGGGTTATCTGCAAGGCAGATAGGATTTTTTTCCGGACCATTTATTTCTTCTTGGGTGCTGCCTTCTTTGCCTTGGCTGCTTTCGGCTTGGCCGCCTTGGGCTTGGCTGCTTTGGGCTTCACCGCCTTCGCCTTAGCCGGGCTCTTCGCTGCTGCCGCCGCTTTCTTCGGCTTAGCAGCCTTTGTCGCCTTTTTGGGGCTCTTGGCTGCTTTCTTGGCTGCGGCGGCCGCCGGCTTCTTCGCTTTCTTGGGGCTCTTTTTCGCTGTCACCGCCTTCTTGGGCTTCTTGGCGGCGCTGGCGGGCTTCTTCGCCGCCGGCTTCTTGGGCTTGGCTGCAGCCGCTCTCTTCTTAGGAGCTTTTTCCTTCACTTCTCCAGGTTTCTTGCTGAGGCGAAAAGAGCCCGAGGCGCCGGTGCCCTTGGTCTGCACCAGGGTGCCTTTGCTGACGAGACTCTTCAGCCCCAGCTTGATGCGGCTGTTGTTTTTCTCCACATCGTAGCCGCCGGCGGCCAGCGCCTTCTTGAGCGCGGCGAGGGAGAGCCCCTTGCGCTCCTTGGAGGCGGACACGGCCTTGGTGATCAGCTCGGTGACGCTGGGCCCCGCGGGCTTGCGGGCTTTGGAGCCGCCCGCTGCTTTCTTCGGCTTCTTGGCGGCGGCCTTGGCGGCGGGGGCCGGGGCGGCGGCGGCGACATCGGGCGCGGCGACGGGAGCGATCTCGGCCATGTCAGCTCTGCACGATGAGGGCGAACAATGGAGCTGCGGCCGCCGCTGCCCCTTTTATAGCAGCGCCGCGAGCGCTGATTGGCGCTCCCCGCTCCGCGCGGCCGCCCGCCGCCGCACCCGTTGTGTTTCTTCGCGCTCCAAAAAGGACTTTTTCCTCACGAAATTTGCTGCCGATGCACCCCGTTTCTTTCCAGAAGGGGAGGGGGGCGTCTGTCCTACAAGCTAATGGAGTTTCCCCTTAGAAGGAGCAGAAATGAGAAAAACGCGGCCGCTGAAACTCAGCTGCGTGAAGCAGCAGAGACCTCGGCAGCGAGAAACCTTCGGATTTTATTTTAAATTAAAATTATACCATGGGCTAAATGGGCACTACTGGCATGAAATCTTGTTCTTTAGAAGGTGCTCTATACAGCAGGTAAAAAACAAAGTGGTTTGAACTCTTGGTCTCGGAGTAAATTGATATTAAATCCGAGGAAGTAACACAGTTTTGCACCATGGTCCCAGAGGCTGATGCAGGGCTGACTCCCTCGGCTGAGCGGCTTCCCTTCGAAATCACCCCGCTCAGTGTCTCTTCGGCAATCATGGTGTCTCAGCTAATATCTTTTGGGCAGACGTTTGTGCTTTAGGAGTGTGTGTGGAAGTCGATGTTACTTTCCTTCTGCTTCGGTATTTCAGTGGAACAAAGCACAAACGTGCCCCCTCTGAAGACTGATGCTCCTGTCATTGCATTTTCAAAGTAACCTTAAAGAAGTAGTTTTCGTTTGTTAAATTCGGAAGTCAGGATAATTGCAATTACGGTATATCACCTTTTAGTGTTAACACGTACAGTATTTACTCGTTTTTGCACGGTGATTTGATAAAATTGATCGGGCAGCAGAATCTGGACTGTACTGAAATTTGAACTGTAAGGAGAGTTAAAGCTGCAAATTCGGTCTTTTGAGGGTATGTGGAGTAATCAGGACACATAACTGATTTCTCGGTTTTAATGAGTGAATGTTGATGCTATAAGTTTTTATTTTTGATAGCACCATCTGGTGATTCACCACTTCGCTACTTTTCAGAAGAAAAGAACCTACACCTTGTCAAGAGGATTGTTTCCCGGGAAAGTGGCAGCTCTGTATTACAAACAATGGATGAATGCACACTTTCCCCCCCTTTGCTTTCAATACAATGTTGCTTTCTTTTAAATACCAAACAGTTAACAGTCTGCTTGCAATAGCATTGTGTTTCGTACACTACGTATCAGGGCTATCATCAGCTCCTGAAAACATGTAAGCAGGTATCTTCAGAGCTACAAGTAAGTGTAAAAGGGTGAATGAAATGGTAAAAGGTAGAGTCCCTGCTGCCTGGCAGTGTGAAAATAAAGAAACACAGTGACTTGAGTCATCTGAGAAAAGTCATATTCTTTTCTGATTACCCATGTTTAATTGAAAAATCTAAAGGGCTGCAATCAGAGCAAATACTAGATTTATTCTATTTTTTTCTCTTCTTGAAGGTGAACGTTGAAAAAATACAGCTTAGTGAGGTCTCCCTCAGTAAATCTATAAAACGAAGGTAAATACATGTTTTGGATGATCTGGCTGCGACAACAAGCATAACAAAACTGCAGTGTGACCCTGCAGAACATTGCATTGTTTCTTGATTAAACAGGGAAGTGGGAAATTATTTTAAATGCCTATTTAATCTGATGCTTATTTCCTACAGTGCTGGAGGATTAAGGTCTTTAGTGATATTACTGAACACTGTATCAGAATACTGACACTCTGAGAAAAACATTTTTTTTTTCTAAACTAGTAGTACTACTAACCCCATAGCCACAAACAATAGAGTTCAGAACCTCCCAGAGGCCCTGGTGCTATCATTTTATAGTTCTCCTGTCCATTGATATCTGTATATAAGTGTTTGGATTGTGTCAAGCTATTTACACTTAGTGGCAGCTTTCTGTCACTTCTCTGGATGGCTACAAGGAATATTGTAACCCTCATCAATCTTTGAAAGACTCAGTAATCATTTTACATCTCCCTACTTTATGGCAGAAACAAATTCTTAGATTCCTGGAAATATAAACAGAACAGTAATATTTTTCTTTGTTTTCATTTTCATGATTGTATATTGACTCAGAAACAGAAAAGTGTTTAGAGATGTGATTCTACTCTCTCAATCTGTCCTTCATGTAAGATATATCACTGAGCATTGGAGATAATCTCTACCCACTATGAGAGACCAAGTGGTTGTCCTTGAGGACCAAGGACAGATTGGTAGTATCAGTCTGTGATGCTCATAGGAAATAAACCATTATGAATTCCTCTTCAATGGAGACCAAAACAAAGATGGGCATAAACCAGAAGACAGGAAGGGCAGACCTGAGTGTTGATGCAAGTCAGAGATAATTTGTCTCTCTGGCTTTTTTCTTCAGCTATGTTTTGGTTTTGGATGTTCAAGCAAAATATCCAAGAATCATCCAAGTATTTGTATTGTAATCCAGTAATTGGGTTTTAATTTCTCAGCCACTGTAGATTAAAAATTAATTTTTCAGGCACTATAGAATATAACTCAAATGAAGGAATGTGCTCAACAAGGCAAGTTGGTGCATTTACATAAGTACAGCAGGAAGGCTTCTCAAGGCTTTGATACTTCATTGTATCTTCAGGTAGAAGTTGTGTTTGGGTGTTATCACTCTATTCACATTCCCTTCATTTTTAAAATCACCAAGTGTCAATAGAAATACTGAAATGTTTTAGTAAAATGTTGTTGCTTTCTTTCTGGGAAATAAATGTTTTTATGAATTAGCATAGGATTATGCAGACATTCTACCCAGAATTTTTCAAGAGATTAATAGAGAAAAAAAAAAAAGAATCATTGGGAAGTGGGTTCATGTTCTGCAGCAAAATCCCACGCCTGCTGTAGATGAATTCAATTTTATGCAGATTGCTTACAGAAACTGGACATCTACCCTTGCTCCTACACCAAAGAGGAATGGGGCAGGTAGTACCACATGATAGTTTTCCTGTGGTTTAATGCCCAATTTCAAAGCTGATGCCTAGCACGGGTGTTCTACTGTTAAGTAAATAATGAATCCCTGCTTCCTTCCGCTTAAAAGTCATAGGCTTCCATTATTTTCCTCTGCACCTACTGACATTTATTTTCATGGATGACTAGTACAGTCAAAATGTCCTATAATAAATGTTGATTCAGTATTTTCAATACCCCATGCACAAAACAAACAGCATTCAAGTTCTTCACCACGTGTTGTGACTTCCACAGTGGTGAGGCTCTTGGTTTGGTTGTAGAGCAATCTTATTTCATTTGTCTGAAAATTTCCTGGGTATAGGTCAAGGGTCATGGTGAGATATGCACTTCAAAATATTTAAAAAGTCTATATTCCACATTTGAAGGACATTTTATTTCTCTTTTTCTCATACAAGAGCACACGCCTCATTGTCAGGAAATTGAAACAATTTTTAAAGCACGGAAATTCAAGTTCACACCATTCAAATACAGATGAAAACTGCATCTCTACCTTTCAGCCTTTGTTCACTAACACTCTTGAGAGGACAGAAATCCTGCTGCTCAGCATGCCAAAACTCAAATGGACTGTTACTTCTTTTCTCTCAAGTTGAACACTAGGAGTTTCCCACACAGCATTATAGCTAAATGTGCTGCTGGAGCTCACAAAAGGATGAGAATTATAAGAAGGGACATTCTATGCTTAGTCAGCTGTAGAGATCTAATAATAAGTATGGACTAGAAAGAGTCATTTTCCACGTCACAGATTTCCAAAGCTGTTTCAAGAATGATGTGACCTACAGTGGTTTTCTAAGAACCATATTAGAATTCTTTCCAGAATTGTAGAGGTAGGATGTGAATGAGGCCTTCTTGTCTACAAGCAACAAATAGTTATTGCATTTTGGTGCAATAACTAGTAGTTATTAGTATTAATAATGCTAGTATTAATACTAATAATATTAGTATTAATAATAACTAATAAGAAAAAGTCATTACACTATCTTGTGCCAGATATGGCATAAGCAGATAAAGTTTTGGTATAGTGCATTGAAGGAAGTCAAGGATGTTTACAAAATTTCTAACCCATGTGCAAATTTTTTTATTTTCATCCATACAGTGAAGTCAATTGGGGGAGCTCCCCAACTCCATTGATACCAATTAACTGAATTCCTATTACTGTGTAACAGCCCAAACTCTGGAGGAGACTTTAAACCACACTCCAGGTATTTCTACACTGAAGGGAATGTCTGCATGTTTCAAAACGTCATGAATCAAGGTTTTAGTTTTAACAAAATACATCTTGCATTGTAACGTAAGAACATAACAGGACTTTTTTTTTTTCTTTCACTTTTTGTTATACGAAAAATATCAATCATTTCTTCTAGAAGAAAGACATTCTTCTTTTAGTTTTTGGTGCTCCTTTTGTCTTACTACTACTCTGTTAAAATCTCTTAACCGAGCATTTACAAAAGAGAAAGATTTATCTGTAACCTAATGATACAAATTGACAAATGAATGAGGCAAAGCCACCAAGAGATCTTTCATCCAGCCTTTGGCCCCTGGAATTTTGAGTAAACACCCAAAATTCAGAGAACAGTGTGGCTGCTGCTTTGCTGTTTTGTGAAGATTTTAACCGTTGCACACAAAAAGAGATTATCGGGTGGATTCTTCTGCATGCAGTGAAGTAGGTAAAAAGG
This sequence comes from Ptilonorhynchus violaceus, assembly GCA_013397565.1. Classification (NCBI taxonomy): domain Eukaryota; kingdom Metazoa; phylum Chordata; class Aves; order Passeriformes; family Ptilonorhynchidae; genus Ptilonorhynchus; species Ptilonorhynchus violaceus. The sequence goes on from VZRJ01002439.1 coordinate 46,983, forward strand.
GGGAAGATAAGCAGATGGCACAAAAAAGTGAGTGAAAATATAATTCCAAAAAGTGCTAAATACAAGTACAATGAGTGTGAAACATTGCTTTCTGAGGCTCCACATATCTGTATAGGTTTAGGGGCACATATAGGAACAAAGCCCAGGGCAGCCATTTCATACTGATTTCTGCTGTTTGCTGCAGCTGGGAGTCATTTTGAAATTCAGTTTACAGCTGACATGCTCACATGGCACATGTCCAACACTGGTCCTCACTGAAGAAATATAAAGAAGTCAGCTTAGTGTTTCCAACATACAAATCAGAACTTCACCCACATACAAAAATATTTTCATGCTGATTTTCTGAAATAAAAACCAAAGCAAGCCAAAAAACAATCAAAAAATCAAATGCAACACCCACAGTAAAACATAATGTGCCCCTCAAACAAATCACATCTAAGAAAACAACTTATAAGGGGAAATGAATTTAAAAAAGGTAAGAAGGTCTTTCAGAATTTTCACGAATAATTAACACCATAGTTAGCCTGTGGCTTTATGAATTATTAAGTTATTCATTATCTTATAGGATATATATATATATTCACATCAAATGCTGCTTAAAAGGCTTCCAGAGCATATGTAGGCCCAAACCCCATATCTAAAAGAGGAGAAAGAATAATGAAGTGGACACGCTATTTCTGACAATTCTATTCACTGTAAACTGTACCTGGTTAAGTTTCTTTATACAGTACTGCCATATAAATTCCCAGTATACATTAAGCAGCATCAGAACAAGAGATTAAGATGACTTAGTGCTACTCACACTCACAAAGGAAAATAGAACGAATTGAAACCAAATCAGATTTGCACCCATCTATAGAAATAATTAGTGCTCACAAAAGATAGGCTATTTATATCCAAATTTAACCGGCAAAAAAAAAAAAAAACCCAAAAGCTGTACTGCAGGCAAAACAACACAGTAATGTTGAAAATATTCATTATAAGACTGAAAGAGCAACAACAGCTGGAAGACAAACAAATGCTCCTAACACTCATGCTGCTTTCTAAGAAAAAAAGTGACAATGTTCGATGGAAATTACATAATGCCCAGCAGATGGCAGGAAAGAATAAGGCAAAGTCATGGAAAGTGGCTCCTAAAGCTTTCCGGGAACATTATCCCGGGAGAGCGCTGCGCCGATCCACTCTAAAGGTCCGCAGGAGTCGCAAGACCGTCCCAATGCCGGCGCAAGAGCGCACTGGGCCGCAAGCCTCCGAAGCACCTGAGACTGGTCACGCCGAGCAAAGACCACCTCGATCTCGGGGGCGCGCTCGGAACTTCATAGAAAGGTCTGGGACCGTCGCCGCGCCAGGAGATGAAGATGCCGGTAGAAGCGGTTCAGTGGAACGGAGGGGCTGAGGGAATCCAGCGAGGCGGAGACGGAGACGGAGGCGGGGACAGACGCGGAGAAGACAGGCGGAGCCCCGGGGCGGTGCCCGCGAGCAGCGACAGGGGCGGAGGCTGAGGCCCGGCCCCCGCCCGCCGTGCCCGCCCCTGCTCCCAACCAGGTCGGCTCGCACCGCA